>JAQIWU010000608.1:0-23890 GCA_034696445.1 Isotomiella minor
CAAAACCGCCGAAAACTGCAAGCGTGAGACTGAATAGTTTGTTCATCAAGAGGTGTGCAAACTAGGTATTAATTCCCATTGCATATTACCGTTGACTGAAAAAAACATCGTTTGATTTTCCAAGTGTACATTATAGTCTAGATGTAAAATCGCAGTCACGATTAAATGCACTCTCTACCCACGGAAATTTGTACATTCGAAGTTTTCACATCCTTCAAAAAACCTTTCATATTTTGCATTCATTCATAGACTAAACTCATCAGTCTTTCTTCCTCGTCAAATCAGTTCACACGAGACTTAAGTCAGCAAATAATGCGACGATGACGACAATGTAACATCATACCAAATCGTGTCGCATGATTAATCCATCATCATCGGAACGATAGTCATCCACTTTATGTTTACTCACGACGGATTATTTTTGTTGTGAAGGTCTTCGACGATTCGAATGTTGTGACGATTCCCGACGTTTTTGCTTCATGTGGTACTTTCTGTCTCTTCAGGATTTGACCGACGACGGTGTCCAAGAAGTTTTTCCTCTTTTATCACTTCATTTTTTTGTAAATCGTGCGAGTTAGACAGATTCAGAGAAAGGACCATGGCCATAGTTAAGGAGAAGGAAATTACTTCGAAGTCGAAATAATTTTTTTAAAACAATTTAATTTTAAAGGTTATTTTGTCACTTCAGGATAAAAAAAATTACAATATTTTTGGTGATGGTCAGACGAATAATCGCCCTAGAAAAATAAAAAATTACAGACTTTTCGACTTCAATTGTGCTTTTGCTTGCTAGCATAACTTTAATGCCGGAAAGAATTTCTCCCATTTTTAAAAACCACAATTAGCTTATTGTTTTTGGTTGCCGTTAAACCAAAAGTCAAAAAGTGGAGAAAGTCCATTCCACGGCAAGTGACGGAAAGGTTGAAGATGTATAATTTACAATAAGTCGGCTATAAAAGTTGAAATAAAATTCAATTCCCAATCAAGCAAAAAAGTAAAGTGAAGAACCATGAAAGTCAAAGTTTTGTGTCGTCACACCGTTTCTTTGTCAACGTTGTACTGTATTTGTGAAGGAGGGAAGGTCCACGGCCACGACGTCTGCTGGCTGCGTCAGCCTAATGGAAAGGGTTACAGGCTTGTGGAATCAACGGCTCTGAGTTCTCAACCCCTTCATCCACTTCCGAATTACAAGGAAGGATACATGCTTTTGGTTACCCAAAAATTAGGTTCAAAAATTTGTTCCTGAACAATTTGAACAGTAGTAGAGGTTTTATTGGACCCAAGATGAAACTGATGAAACTGTTACGAATACCATATTTCTATGTAAATTGTAATGATTGCAAGTACAGCAAGAAATGGGGAAGGACAACGCCAGAATTATTTTTGTCAAGGCACCAGAAATTAAAGGTTACCTCTTCCATTCTTTTCTATGATGCTTCCAATGTTCCGCTCAACATTTTGAGGAATTCAAAAGACAATATGAATTGGAACATGCAATGTAGGAAACCGTCACTCGAAGGAAAATTACTGATTTAATTATTTGTATTATTGCACCATTTTTCCAGTGAAGAAAAGCACAGAGGTTGTTCGTCGTCTTCCTCCCTTGATTTTATTCTATTTAGGTAAACTAATCTCATCTCTTTCGTTCGTAGAACCTCCCAAAAATTGTAAAGTTGTTAATGATTAATGATCATCAGGAGTATTCTTGTAAAGAAAACGAAGGCTAAGGCTACCACACGCATGCATGAAATTACAAGAAATCTGAAAGAGAAGTCTCGTTGCTTTCATCCCATTTTTTGTCTTTCGCATCGGTCGGTTTGTTGGTTAACGGACGATTCTATTGTTGCTAATTGTCAGACTAACAACGGCGAATAATGAATAATGTTGAGACTTTTTAATGAATGGAATGACCTTGCCCCACAACTTTAAGAACGAAAGCAGATGAAAGTGTCAAGAAACCCAACGGTACACCTGGCGTAAAAAGGTAAAGGTAAAGGTGCTGTTCGGTGGACCGCATCCAACTGCGAAAGCAATGTTGCTTATTGTAGTGTTCTCACAGAGAACCCGTCCTTCCCACTCACATACCGTTCAAATTGCCGACGTGAACGCAAGACCATACCCAGACGAGCACCAACTACCTTTCAGCCGCAGGTGTAATTACCAACGCTCATGTTCAGTCTGCTCTCGTTGCCCTCCATTCCGCATTACACAAGACACTTCCCCGTCTTAGCACAACACTTCGGCCGATCCAACTAGTGGCAGACTCATCGGTCCGTCCTACCAGTGGCAATGTAGATGAGCAAGTCGAACAGCGAGGCATGCTTTCGCACGGCTTAACGTACACATTTTTGTCGCAGATACCCCGTATCAACACTCATAAGACTGCCCAAAAACTGCCTCAGACATAGTGAGACTTGAACTCACTATTCCGGGTCACTCAGCGGAGTGCGCCACACTGGCCACGACAAAGTAACATGGTAGACGGCCACCATTCCTTCCTTCCAACATCTGTATCCAGATGTGATTCCAACTTGACCTGTCCTCAAGGCGGTTTCCAATTTATTAGCGATTCTGGTGAGATGGTGTGAAGGTTCTTTGCTGCGTTCTTGAGTCAGAACAGATTTTCGTTGCCCGCAAGAAACACATTTCCGGTACAACCGTCCCAAAGTTTCGGCAGACTGAAATATTTCCACAAAACATGCCACAGTAGAAATCCCCAGGATGACGAATACAATCACAATAACAGTGACGACGCTTGAGTTTTGAAGGGATAAACTTTGTGGCTCCGTGTCGTCAGTGGTCCCTGCCACGGCAGGTTCTGATCCATTCATTGCCGATTTCAAGACTCCTACCTTTCTCTCCTTAAGGCCCTTTGACGCCAAGCCCACGTTCATCAGCCACTTAAACTGTAGTGGAAGATGCGAGTTGGGTGGAACATGGAAAGAAATATACGCCGTCTCAGGAATCATGAGTCGTTTATCAAGGTTTTGATACCAGGAAATGCCAGGATACTTCCGTCTGAAGTAGTCCAGGGGCAAGTGATTATTTTCTTCGGAGTTGACTTGGTAAGCAAAAACGGTATGTTTGCACTGGGTGAGACTATTTTCCAACAGATTCGATTCTTCCGCGGCTCTTGATTCCGTCCTTGTGAGGTTTAGGGATCCATCTATAACGGATTTCAATCGATAACTTGGGAACTTTCGGGGGAAGCCGAGGATGCCCGTTAGAGCGTAACGCAGGCTCCCATCTTCCTGGGATGCAATTTGCCTGGCAAAATTCACCTGATTGCTTTACTGCAATTGAACGACATGTATAAATGAATTATGCCACATGCACAGACGGCAGTTCGAAGAATTGGAATAACACTCAACGTACGGGTAGTGTTCATATGACGGAGCAGAATACACCTCTGCACATCCCTCTGTACCTTTGTTCAAACTCCGTCTTTCTAGTGCCTTCAGTATATCGCCAAGGGCATAATCTTCCACGGTAGCTCTATACCTTGCTTTCCATGTCGTCGAGTTAGACACGTTAGCCTCTACCTGGTGCAGGCATGGTAGATCCCTCCATCGGTTGAACATTTTCGGGGGCGGAGGGACGTTGATAAAGTTTATGACGGTTCCAATGTACCCGGCGCTTAGAACCGAAGAGACAATGAACCATGTGCCGATCGCCATCCTGAAGGACATTTTTACTGCAACTGCAGACGAAGGGGGATGACAATCTTCGACCAAGGAGCTGAGCAGTACGAGAAATATTTGACCAATGTCAATGGGACCAAGATCCGTAATACCGTTTCCCCACAGAACGTAGCAGAGTGCAAGACAGACTATTGCCACTCCAAGGGCAATCCACAAATCCCGTTGGAACGGAAGGTGGTACATTTCATATGTCAACGTGTTGGCTGATTTGTAGCATGAAAGAAACCTGTACCCAAAAACCCCGACAGTAACATGCGGTTCCATGGAGAGGATCGAACGGGCCAAACGGAATCCTGGTCTATGGATAAATTCTTCTGCAATGCACGGTACAAGTGATGCATTGCGCTTTGACAAAGTGCCTCTGAAGCAAAGTTGGAGCCACTCCGCGTAAACCTTACTCTCATCCAATAACGATACAACGCCAGTTTCTTCTTCTTGGGTGTAACACCTCAGTATCCGTTGTGTAAAAGGGTGTGTCACAAGAATTTGAGGGATGGACCTTTCCTCGCCAGAATGCAGTTCCACGACCAACTGGGAAACTTCGAAGGCAGGCCTTTTCCACAATAAGTGATAAAATGAACACGCGTAGTCCGTGGTCTGTACCAACAGATTAGATATTTTTGAATTTCCCTCAGCCCATATGTAAGACCCATGGCTTGGCAAAAGCAGGACCGATATCTGTGGAAAACCGTACAACAGAGACAATTCTTTTAGGTCATCAATTGTCGGATGAATCTGGTATGTACACACCATCTGTCAGCAAGGGCCTCTCCTTTTCAGATCAAAAATACCGTCCTACCAATGTGACGTAGCGCTGGATATCCCGTGGGTTATTATCCAGGCGAAACCTAGGTATCGCATTCACACCTTGAAACAGCCTTGACAACCCGTAAATGATGTAGCGCTCCCACTGAGGCATTTTCCTTGTGACATCAGTCATCCTTACGGTATATTGGGTGGCGACGAGGAGCTGATTGAAGAAATAGTTGATCTTGTAGGTAGAATCAATATAAAGCCCATCCATGACGTATCCCCAGGGTTAGTGTGGACTTCCATACATTCCTGCCTTGGATCCTTTTTCATGTGACCCTTCATTGCCTGGTTCAAGTCAGGGATGTGGAGACGCTCCCAGTGACTTTGTTGGGGAACCCTGGTGTCCCAAAATGACCAAGAAGCAATGTCCACCTACCTGTCTTAGAGGCAGGGCCGAGATTCCAGATTCCCATCGGTTGAAGGATCTTCTTGCGGGGGGAACGTTCAGGAAATTGATAACTGTTCCAATATAGCCAGTACTCAGAACGGTGACGACGGGAAACCAAAGTCCCAATGCTAGCGTGAACGCAGTTCGTCCATTCCATGGGGTTAAATGTGACGAATTTCCCCTGTCCGGATTGACGATTAGTCTCCTAAAGTATGCGTTGGTGAGAGAAGGTTTTAATTCCGTGAATAAGGCCATATATTTCGGAAGGGGTGGAAGGTCGATTCTAGATTTTGACATGGGCGACCCTCAGAAGGTGGCGAAGGAAGCGTTCGTGAATGAACGGTAAGGCCATAAGTGATTTGGTACTTTGTCAGCCGACATTTACCTAGTACTTAAATGCTGAATAAATAATTACAAAAGCCGCCTTCTTCACTAGTCATTATCCGACCATACTTTAAACGGGCCACTTGATTGTTGCAATCTTATTGTACAACAAAAATGTTAACAGGTGTTGATGACGATTAGTAATAATTGTAGGAATCATGAATCCTATAGTTCTAAGAAATTACATGTGTATTCGAAGACTTGGACAAAGATTTCTTTGAAACTGCTGGTACCAATAGTCATAGATCAGTAGTGCAGGCACGTTATTGCCAGGACAATGGCCACAGTTCGCAACTGGAGGATGTTTAAGGAGCTGACGGTGGAAGTTCCCCGTATATGTGAGGTGGCGGAGGCTTAGAGTGAACTTCTCTTTGCAATTGCGAATTTTAACGAAGACGGCAGCGACTGCCATTTGTTGGCAGTCGTCGACGTGCGTGCAGTTGTTGGCGACGCCTCAGTAAATGCTTGAGATGCTTTCAAGGCTGCCAATTCATGAAGTGCTGATGTAATATAGCTAATGAGAAACACTAATTTTTCAACGAGACCCAAGATACAGCTTAATCCAAGGGAGCCAACGAAGAGGATGAGGATGGTACCTAGGCTAGAATTTGACAACGACAGTGCTTCAGGTTTTCCTTTTATTGGGGCATTTCCTTCTTGCGGGGCCCCCAAGTTTCGTGTCGTAACCTTGATCCACTCCCTCCTCACCCCCTCCATGTCCTTCTTCAAGGTACCTGCGGCTTGATACCACTGGAACTGCTCCGGAACCCTATTCTTATGGTGTGCCGTGAATGCCGCAACTTTAAATTGAGGCAGCAGCAGACGCGTGCCCCCCTTGTCCATGTTGACGTACCATGGAATCGAGGGGTATTTGGCCTTGAAGTACTCCAACTGCAGATCTTGAGTCTCATCTGAAAATGCCGCGTACGTCCAAGCTGTCCGTTCGCACTTGACCAACTCCTTCTCCGCAAGCTCCCGGTCCTCCTGGGCGGTGATCTTAGTAATGTGGCTTTTCACTTTGCTAAGGGCGTAGCGTGGAAGCGCTCTCGGTTTCTTGAAGTGGTTTGACAAACTCCAAAGCAGCAAGAGCTCACCTTTAGCAACATGCACCAGGTTCTTCTCATCAACCATTTGCGAAATAGATTCAAAAATGTCTTGTAAAAACATATTTTTTGTTATCGAGGCATAGTAGTCATAGTTGATGTAAGTAACATCAGCATTTGCCGGTTCGGAATAAATTTCCATGCATTTCTGGACCTCTTCTCCTTGACTCCAGGAGATAATCGATGAGAGGCACTCCTCTTTGCCTGAACAATAAATGCTACCTTGCACTCCATCACGTAACTTATTGTGCCATGCCGCCCGTGAATTGACCAGGGCATTCGTTTCCAGAGAAAGGCATGGGAGATCCGTCCAGGAGTCGAATGGTGTTGGGGGAGGAGGGACGTTGAGGAACTTGATGAGGTTTCCAATGTAGCCGCAGCTGAGAACAGTGGACAAAAGGAACCAGAAACCAAAACTAACCCTGAACGCAAATTTCTTACTCAAGTAGGACGGTGGACTCGGGCAGTCTTCAACGAGTGAACTCAAAAGGAGAAGCACAATTTGCCCAACGTCTCGGCTCCGCAATGCACCGTGGATGTCCGAAAGCATGTAAAAGAGCGTCATTGAAAGCAAGGATTTTCCCAGGGAGAGCCACAGCACCCACTGAAAGGGTTTGGCATACATTTGGAAATCCAGGTGGCTTGTTACTGATGCGCAGGACACGTACTTGTACCCCGAGACACCTAAAAGAATCCTAGTTTGATGTGCTTCACGCGAAGAGAAAGACTTGGATAGAACATCTGAATATTCTACTTTCTGCCAAACCATGAATTGTAGCAACGAGCAGGGGCTACAGATGGTGTCGTTATTCCTCCTCACGACATGGAGTAACCAGTGATTCAACCACCGTTCGTAAGCATAGTCCTCACTATGAGAGGCACTGTTCATGCGACTAGTCTGGTAATGAATGCACCAGGCTATCCTTCTGTAAAACGGGTGGGTTGACGCGATCGTAGGGAAGGGGTCTCCCGTCGGTCTCAAGGGTATTTCAACCGGAGGCCCGATGCTAACGTCAACGTTACAGGAGCCGCCCTGCCATGACCGCATATAGACATACGCTGCGTGGGGTACCAGAACAAGGAGTTGCGATACGTGGGAAGCTTTACGAGGGAACTGGTCCAAAGAAAGTGGGGGAAGAAGAAGGACGGCTAAGAACGGTACTGGGTGACCTGTCATGTCGTAATATAGAAAACGATCTTTACGAAGACGATGCGCCCAGTCTACTTCCGGCGTCTCCACACATGGAATTATTAGTGCATATATGTTTTGAAATCGACTCCACACCCACGGTTGTTTATATCTACCCGAGAATGTTTGTTCCTTGACCACGAGGTTTTTCACAAAGCCATATTGTAGTTTAAAATCCCAAACGTTGGAGCAAACAGGGAAGAGGAACAATTCGCATTTCCATGACCTCATATCCAGCAGTGAAAAGTAGTTTGAATCTCCGTTTCGGAATCTTGTCGGAAATCGGGAACCAACGAATTTCATTTTTCTTCCTTCCAGTTTTCCCGTGTTCCAGCCCTTTTCCGGTACCACTGTCTGCCAACAGGGTGGCTCGAATTTGTTGTTATCATCCAAAATGCTATCCAGGAATGGGGCATCAGATGTCCCCCACCTTGCCAATTGCACTGCTGCACCTGTGGCCAGAGGGAACCAAAGTGCGCTGACCCATTGGAATAACTGAAGGATACAGAATGTTTTCACTATAAAACAGAATGGAGACTGCATTTTTGCACTGTTTCCTTTAGATCTTGGATATATTCTACTGAATTTCAGTAAACACGACATCCCTCACTCAAGTATGCCAAGACTCTGACCAGGTAGGACTCTCGATTAACTTTTACGTCAAGCACTTTACAGGATTAGACACGAACGAAAAAATGGGCGACGAAAAATAAAAATTTGTAAAAGGAGCTAATCAATATGAGTGCTCTGTTAGAAGGAAAGTGACAATCTGTATGGCTAAAGTCATGTTGGCTGGAACTGTTTGAGACATGAGATGGATAATATGAAATGTAGACATTTGCACTTAAAATTGGTCTATCTGACTGAATGGATTTATGCTGAAAATTCAAATTTCGCTGTAAAATCCAATCTTGTCCCTATACCGGAAAAATATTTAAGTATACATTTCCTATTAGTCATACATCCTCCGACCGGTGAAAAATAATTGAGGTACCTGACAAACATGAACCACTTGATGCCAACTTTTGGATATTCAGCTTTTATTAGCTCTTACATTGTCGGCACTGATAAATATTCATGTTGGATATATATATAATTACAAACAATCTGTTGGAACAAACACAAGAAATTGGCAGACCGACCAAATTAATGCTTACCATTTCATCTATGGATGATCATCCCTAATTGTAAGACGTACAGCTGCCATTACGCCGCTGCGGAGAACGAATAAGTGCAAGACGGTCAATTCCTGAAAACGATATTATATAATAGAAGTGTGTAATTACTTGTGTTTTGGGTTACGGTGTTTCTCCGTCTGGTTACATACCTGCTATTACTGAGGCAATTAAGTTTAATTTATGTTGCTACGCAATACATTAGTGAATGCTTATTTTTATAGAGACCAAGGTTGAAACGAACGCTGGTACGCGAATCTTCAGCAGCTGGGTGGTTGCCTTCAACGAGATGACGGAGACTTAGATGGATGCTCGACGACGATGGCCGGACACATCGGTCGGAGACGGTGGTTTTATCAGAACTTGCGGGGACAGCACCCAAGGTAATTTACATTTGTTGGAGGCCACCAACATTTGTTGAATAACGTAGTTAATGAAAGACTCCAGCCTTTCAATGAGAGCCACGGTATAACTCAATCCCAGAGTTCCACAAAGGAGGAGGAAGATGGTTCCCAAGCTGGACTTGCGCAGCGAGAATGCTTCAGGTTTTCCTTCTGAACATTACCTCTAGTCCACTACGACTGGTACGGATTATTTTGTAAGTGATTTTGATCGGGTATATAAGTTTTTGACCACTACCACGTACAAACGTCTACATTGATAGCCTTGTCGATATTGAAATCAATAGATAATGCTTGGACGGTGAGTAACAAAAAAATTAAAAAGAAAATTGCAGTTTTCTGGAACAAAAAGTAATTAAGGCATACTTTGATGAGAGGATCGTAGATTGCAGCGGTGCGATTGCAATATCGAATGCGGTGGTTTATATGGAAATGTGAATATTATTATTATTTTCTTATTTTCTTATTCTTATGAGAATAATTTTGGTCTGCAGAGTAGGTCTATGGGTTTGTTGGCCTTTCTGATGAGTGCCTTATTTCTTATGATTCTATGATGTTAAACTTACGTCTGTGTACCTGCTACCACACCCCCTCCTACGACAAATGGATGTTTGACGCCATCGCAAAAGACCTTACCGGTTCCAAGGTCCTTTACAAGTACCGAAAGTGGCCTCGAATGAATCATGTAGAATCCTACTTCATCACACGCAAGCCAATTCAACGTCTGAATCCTTTAGAAGAAGTTTAGATTTCCTGTGAAGGAAAGGGTACGAATTGGTTCTTTTTGCACCATTCAGTCGGGAATGTGATTGACAAACGCCGATGTTGATACCAATTTTGTTGAGAAACAAACCGTACCGAACAATCGGATTCCTTCCTCTTTTCTTCAGGGAACTTAGAGTTGGACAGTTGACTTTGACTTCGTCCCCTGGAAAATTGTTCAGTAAGGGCGTCGTTGCTGGGGCTCAGAAACAGACTCCTTGTGTCAGCATCCGTGGGGTATGGTTGGTATGTCGTACGGAAAGTCAATTGGCATGTCCTTTGCCGAGTGTATCCGTAACAAGATGACTATGACGTCGACAGATGGTGGGTTCAGGAAAACTCTTTCAAAAAATCTATGCTCCAGGACAATCAGAAGAGAGTCGTACGTTGGGGCAAATGTGACAAACTACTCCTCATCGATGAGGGTAGTAGCGTCGGCTTCGCCGCCAAATTAAAAAAATACTACAGCTTGGTAAACCCTTCCGTAAACTTTATCTGTAAATTTGCAGACATACTTGCTGGAATTTGGAAGTGTAAGGTGGTACATCCTTGTGATTGATACATTATGGAAACCAAAAAAAATTATGGAACCCCCAAGCCGGTTGCGGTCAATAATAAATTCTGCTAGGTGTCCCTACAGGCTTTATTACGGTTTGATAAGTTATGTACTGCGCGTGTGCGCACCTGGCTTACCAACATTTATATAGAGGAATATTAATAATCGTGTGTCTGATCTTAAGATCTTGCGTAAGTTAATATTTGCTGTGAGTTTGAAGGTAAACTGGAAACAGACGTGTTCTATCAGCAGTAGGGCAGTTACTATACAAATTTAACAAACATTTCGGGAAATTCTTTTCATATTCACTTATTCTACATTGAGAAGTACTTGTTGATAACACAGGAAAGCATCTATATTCTTGAAACTGACATTGGCTCTTCGCAAGCGCCGAATAGCTGCAGCAACGGTAAGCAATCTTTCTACTGTCCCAGACGATGCAGGAATTGCCAAGTACTTGCCAGCGAGTTGAGACAAAATGGGGTATACATTAACGTTGTCCTGCCAATATTGTAACGGTGAAGATGACCGGCAAATGGTTGGTTGCCTTAAGTATTCCTCAACCTCGTCTCTTTCAAGCATTGAAGTACAGCAAGTGACGCTCTCAGCCAAATCGAACATTGATTTCTTCTTTTTGGGTGCCACGCTTCGTTCCAGTAGCGTAGCTCTGTTACTGGGTTGGTCGCAAGCAGAATGTTGGGAAAAGGCAGAAACAGTTCTTTGCAGTAACTGGATAGCCTCTTCTTTTGACATCATTTTGGACTTGAGAGTAGCATTAGCGACAACGCAATCTGTTCCACAAAACACTACATGTATCACTCGCGCCACAGGAAATTGCAATTGCATAATATTTATCTTTGTTGTTACCTATAAATGGTGCTAGCTTGATTCGGGGATCCAAGATACTCGCCAGAATGTATGTTTCATCTCTCAGAACGTTGACGAAAAGGTGCTTTCTAAGCTGGTCGTGGCCGCCACTCTCCATTCCTCTACTGTTGTCAGAAGTGAAACGGTTTACTAGTGACGCTATTACAGTATCCCTGAAGTCCTCCAAGTCAATAGAGAAATCTTCATCAATCGGAACGGTTGCGTCTTCACAATCTAAGTTACAGCCCATGTAATAGAAACTCAATATTGAAAATTGTGCTAGGCTCAACGGCTTACTGTAGACACAGGTTACTAATCCAAATATCACTGACAAAGACGTTACCCCCTCCAATTGTAATTGATCGTAGAATTCCTGTAAGGGGCATAGTAACTCAGCCGTAGTAATCATCAGTGACAATTCGCCATCACTAAACTTGTCCGGAACCGATAGCTTCTTCCTATGTTTGGCTTCATTCATTGCGATTTCTAGGACATCGTTGATTGATTCTGCCATCCTGCCCTAAATAAGACAAATATTTTATGATATAAGGCGTATGACAACAAGGTATTTCCACTGCAGAACCTTCGTAATCATTAGAACAGTCCTCATTACTCCCGAAGTAGTCGAATTCCACAGAGACAAAAGTTGATTAACGTCGTACGGTACGTTTGCCTGTTTTTGTAGCTTTTGTCGGTACCTGGTCCCCCGATAAAAGAAGGTAACAACATCGTTTATCTTTTTCATTAATTCCAGCAATGGAGCGCATGTTAAGCTGGCGTCCTGTATCGTCAGTTGCAGTAGATGGGCCAAGCAGTACTTTCTTCCCATGGTTTCATCTCCGATCCAGCATTCAATAATTTCTGCTACAAGGTCGTCAATATCAGTGTCCGCAACCTCAGTTGTAATCTCAATATCATCGTCGTCAACCGATAAATTCCTGTCAAATCGGTGTGTATCCGGTCCTTTGTGCATATTTACCGCTGCCAAAGTGTAAGCAGCCATGTTAACCTTATATGTCGCAACCTGATTATAGAAATACATGCAACTGGACAGCAATAGCAGTAGCACTTAAGTGACAAGCACCTGTTTAGGAATTATGCCGTATGCCGCCAACCATTTGTGGATAGTGACTCTGGTCTTGGTGGAAGGGACATCTAGAGGAATGTACCGATATCCAAGTCCTATATTCTCCAATTTCCAGTTCTCCGATACGAACTGTGCAGTCATTCCCAAAACCACGGTTAGGTTAGAACAGATCCAAATGTTCAGTATGAGATTGCACGATCTGGACGGAAGGTGCGCCGTAATGTTTTTTACCTTTCTAAAGTGCTAAACGTTCAACAAATATGATATTGGAATGTGATATTTGATTTGTATACCATCTGAGTAGCGCTTTGTAACCGGGTAAGACATGTATTCGAATTAGGAAACTGTAGTCTTGGTTCCAAACAGTGTAAGAGACACCGGAAGGCGTTGCTTTCCACTACATTTATTGGGATGGAATCAACTACCACGAACTTCAACAGGTTTTGCAAGAACTCTGTTTGCCTATGGTCATTTTTCTGGTAGGGCTGCAAAACGACGGCAGACTTAGATGCAGGTAGTGATAAATCGGTATTAACAACCCTCCGATGTGATGTAGAGTCAATTTCAGCACGGTCAGTGTAGTTCTGAACATGTAGTACAAGTAGTGGCAGAATATGAAATTGACTATCCGATTTGTAGATCATGATACCTCTGCCTCCTTCTTTGGTGCAAAAGTCGTTTCGTCTTTGTTGTTCTTTGAATACACCAGATTTTCCGAATTTGATCCTCGAACTGTGACAAGTCGAGCATTAAGTGATGTTTTGAAGGTAGTCCGAGCAATGACAATAGTGTGATAAATATTTTAGGCAAAGCAGGACAGCTAATTTCCGTCTAATCGATAATTGGCAAAAGATTCAGGGCACAAGCGACATTTGCATGCTGAAAAGAACCCTTAACGCTAGAACTAAACGGCATTCATTTTGCAGTCTCGGTGGATTTGGACATACCAAGTAAACGTCACTTATATTAATATGTTTGCACAAACCTATGTGAATACATACACTCCATCTAGAGAAATTGACAAAAACCGAAAAGCCAGGCTTCGGTTGGGTCAACCATAATTTGTGACCTTCAACAAACAAGTTAAAGTGGTGTTAAATGTATAGTTAAAAAAACAGCAGGAAAGAAGGAACACCCAAAATCACATTAACTGTGCTAAATTTGCTAAGTATGTTAAGACCAACGGTAAAATCCCAAGTATCCATCTGATCACTCATTTGCTAACCCACAATCAATTGCCTTGGAAAGTTTACAAGCCCGGTTGGAACCATGAAACACCGAAACAAGCAGTATGTAGTTCGCAAACGATGTCTTCCTTACCTTCCACCTTTAGGCAATCACCATCGTTTGTATGTCGCTCCCCGTTACAACTTTGAGAAACCCCCATGAAGTAACGCAGGATTTCGCCTTTATTTCATTTAACCCATTACTCGATATAAGGAACTTCAATATCTGTAGGCTATTGACTCACCCTGTACGTCTTGCCACTGGACTGAAGCAAGTGTCCGAAGTAGTACTCCAAGCGTGGCTTCCTTCTTCTGTGTCCTTGAATACCAGGCATGGAGGATATCGCTGTACGATGTGTAGCACGAATCTAGCCCCCGGGGCAACAGATCATGGTACATTTTAGGATCTAAACCAAGTTCACCACAAAACTCACACATCTTATATCTGGCGGCAGATGAGTGTGATAATATTTGGGATAATTTGTGAATGTATGTTTTTGAAATAATTGTATCCAACGGCACTTGTTTTTCAAAGTTTTCATTTGAACTCGACGACATTCTTCAACTTAATGCGCCGCTAAATATGGATTTAATCGATTGAAAGTTTTAAGCGTAGTTGCTATCAGCCAGACAATTTACAAAAATGTGAGGCACCTCATACGATACTGAAAAATTCGAGATAACGATTGAGGCTGTCAGTTGATTAGATAGGATGATTGGCCAACCGCAGTGGTCAGTATCTTTTATCTATGTAAATTTATTACAACGTTATTGAGCACATAAAATTATGGCCTTATTGCATCTTTGAAATGGTTAAGAGGCCACCGTTCAGACAGTGCCATATTGTGAATACTCAGTCCTCCATTGTGATCATTATCATTATGCCTCGGTTGATCCTTTTTCAGACTTTTTTCCAAAAATATAAAAAACCTTTTTGCCTTGAGCTTGCAGAGATGATCAGTTTTACCTCACCGTCTCTGTCTCTCTCTTCACTTGTATGCATTGCACAGTCTTGTGCTTCTCTATTCGCGGCAACTATCTCAATCCTCTCCATCCATTGAAACATTCTCCTTTCACATTGCCACATAGAATTCGATAATATGGATAATGTAGCATATAGAATTGCCTCCTTAAAATATTCTGCCAAGAATTATGGTCTTTATCGCTTGCTTGTGCTTTTATGCAGGATGTCAAGTGAACCACAGACATCCTGTATAATAATTGGAGCACAATTTCCTGCTTGACAAAAGCCATATAGTGACCACATCATTACAATATGTATCGCACATAGATACTTTAGTTTTCGTCAAATTGAGTTTCAGTTGAAAGAAATAACCAGCTCATGAACTACGCACATGATAATTGCAGACATTTAATCAAGGACACGTCCTCATCAACTTATACCATCCTCTGCTAAAGACATACAATTTAATTTATAACCCTAGCCTAAAAGCGCCAGTGTTTTAGGCATCTCCATTTGGGCATAATAAATCGTAAATACAAAAACACTTTGTTGAGTTGAACGAATACCGACATTGAAAGTGAGAAGTCACGCGCTCTAAATGTGTCATTCCATGTTTGATAACTCTTATCTCTTAAATTGATAACACAGTCAACTCTCTTTTCTGTGGAAAATTTTGCAACAGGGAAACAATAAATGATAAAAGGTCTGGACTATTCTTCTGCAATACGTGTTGAATGGCTGCGTTGTGTGAAGTAGTGCAACGAAAATTTTTGGCAAGACTAGCTTAGAGTTAAACATTTTACATTCCGACAACAGATGAGTTGCTTTTTCTAAGCATATAATCAAAAAGTTTCAATCTGAAGACGAACGGATGCAAATGGAAGTCAGGACACAGAGCATCAGTATCGAGGAAATTGTGGAATTGCTTTGGTTCCCTGTGATGAAGAAAAACGATTTCGAAGACTGGCGGAGGGTGGGGGGAGCCTTAAGTGTACGCCGAGCGGACTACATTGACGAAGAAAGGAGTCTACAAGTCGGTACTGGGACACTGCATGATTTGCTTGTGAGGATCCTTCATTGCTGGCTGCGCAAGGAACGCAGACGTAACAGCGTAACGACCCTCGAAACGTTATACTACACATTAAAGGACTCAAATTTTTCCAAGTTATCAGGTACATCAGGCAACACTAAACTGTAGGCAACTACAGGCAATGCTGAAGGTTGCATTAACTTTGCAGAGTCACTGATTAAAACGCATGCCCTTGACACAATGGTAACCGAGTCAAAGAAAAGGGAAGATCAGGACTTCTGTTCGGGACTGAACAAAGAAAAGTTATCTGCAAGGTCGGAAGGCTTTGTCAGCGTTGATGCGGTTGTGGAAGTAATGTTGGAAGACGAGGTTCTTCTTTGCCACTGGAAAGAATTGGGGTCTATTATAAGCGACGAGAAGCGACAGTTAGAAGAAATGGAAAACCAATTTCAGCTCGGATATTCGACAATAAGAGAGTTGCTGAAGTCTATCGTTGAGCTTTGGGTAAATAGAAAGGGTCAATCAGCAACCGTGATGTCACTCTGTAGAGAATTACAGGAAATGGAGTATCGGAGGGTGGCAGGTAATTTATTGAAATATATAGCATAATGATAAATGTAAGCGGAAAATGATTTACAGAGGAGCTGGATGAAAACTTTGGAAATGCCATAGTTGTTCATCGAGAACCGAAACGTGGACCACAAACCGTGGACTCCAAACTGCAATCAACTCTTCCTTTACCAAAAGAACTCAAGGTGGAAGTTTCTACGCAACTATGTGAATACAAGCTTGTAGAATTGCTTGGATTCGGTTCATTTGGTATCGTGTTCTCCGCAATCGCCTCAAAACAGCTGATTGCAATAAAGGTCTTATTTCCTCAAGAGGACCATGCTCAAGAGGATATGACACGTGAGTTCAGCATTATGTCCCTCCCGGAGAACCATCATCGTAATGTGGTCAAGCTTTTGCGACTGACTGTGCTGTCGGGAAGAGACTTCCATCTTAAAGCTGGTGATCCGGGTCTCAGGCCCTACGACCTTGCTTTGAAACGCGAACTAACTAAAATTGAGAAGGAACGCCGCCCATTCTGCTGCTTGGAAATGGAGTTGTGTGGCAAAACACTTCGGCATCAGTTGACCGAATCGCTTATTTCCAAATTTCAGTGGCAATCCAAAGGGGAACGATTTATTACATACTGTCAGATAATCAGTGACATTGCAACAGGTCTTAAGTTTCTCCATTCCAGGGAAGTTTTGCACCGGGATTTAAAACCTGAAAACGTATACTTTTCGGTTGGTCCTGGGGTTCCCCTTCCTATGAAGATAGGAGATTTTGGTCAATGCCGTGGAGTTCTTTCGCAATCTTATCGGTCCTCGAACGCCGTTGCGCAGAGACATAGCAGTGCGTTCAACAATCTTTACAGGGCACCTGAAGCACTGCCTTCTGGTAGTGGTCATAGAAAAATTGCCAATGGAAAATACGCTGACTGGTATTCGGTTGGATTAATTCTATATGAACTATTCTATCCCACTCGTGTCGAAGAATTACCAAAAGCTTTTCGCAAGCTCCACTGTTCACGAAAAATCTCAAGTAGACCTTCCATTGCGGGTAGCGAAGGCCGTGAAGGTACGCTTGGCAAGGTTAAGCAAATAATATTGTGCCTGACAGAAGAAAAGCCAGAGTCCAGGAAAGACGTGGTGAACTTGTTATCGAACACGTTTGATATCCAAGACTACTTGTTAAATCACGAGGTCCACAAGGAAGAAGGCGAGGGTGATTCGTATGACTTATGTTGAGTATAAACAAAGACCTGTCTGGAACTGTATGTTCCAAACATTCAAGTACATCTAGTAGCCTTTAATAGATCCGTATAAATAAATTCTTTTCGTTGGAAATACATATACCATTTCTCACATCGCATTCCGAAGGTTTAACAGGCCATTAAGAACGATTAAGGATGCTAGCCTTTCCAGAGTTGTCGTGACTAACGAATCATACACATTTCAATTGAAGTTCATTACTGGATACACAATACGGTGCAGAATTTTGGAATGCCTCCATCTCAGCACTGGTGTCGACCCCATCTTGGTTTAATTGGCGCATGTGTTGTTACAGGGGGAACAACGTATCAAACAAACCGTGGCTAGATTGTGGACATAGATTATTGACAAAACATGGGTCCCAGTTTCCTCAAGAAACAATGAAGTGTTCACTAACACCGTGGGAAAATACCGCAACCACGTGGCCATGGGAAATACACTACCGACACAAACGTCTTAAAACGTCGATAGAGTGAACCATTTCCCAAAAAACGCCAGACATGAAATTCCTAGGACGACGAAGGCATGGCAAGGCGAAGGATGACAATAGCAGTGAGCACGTTTGAGTTCTGCTGTGATAAACTTATGCGCTCATTGTCTTCACTGGACCCTCCCACTGCATCTTGTGACCCATTTTTTTGCAGATTTAAACACATCAACTTTCATCTCCTGAAGGTCCTTTGTCACCAAGCCCGTGTTCATTAGCCACTTGAAGTGAACTGAGAGACGAGTTGTGGGGAACATTGGAAGAAACATACGCCGTCTCAGGTACCACGAGTCGTGTATCGCGGTTTTTATACCAGGAAATGCCATACGGGTACTTCCATACGAAGTACTCAAGGGGGACGTGATTGTTTTCTTCAGAGTTGACTCAATAAGCAAACACGGTATGTTTGCACTCAATGAGACTCTTTTCCACTAGACTTGTTTCTTCCACTGCTCTTGATACCGCCTTTATGAGATTCACAGATCCAGTCATAAAGGATTTCAATCGATAGCTTGAAAACTGTCGGGGAAAGACGAGAAGCCCCTTTAGATGGTAAAGCAGCGTCCCCTCTTCCTTGGAAGCAATTGGCCTGCTACGCTCCACCTGATTGTACAACTTTGTTGGAACGGCGTATACAAATGAATTATGCAGGATACTCAAACGACAGTTGAGCGAACGGTTGCCGTTGACCCAATCACACTCAAGGAACCTGAAATGTTCCAATGAAGGAGCTGAATACACCTCAGCACATCTCATTGCGCAAACGACAAGTTTTCATTGCCTTCATTACGTCGTCAGTTGAAGTTCCTGCATCCGTAGCTGTATCCCTTGCTTTTCATGTCGCCAAGTCGGAAACATTTGCGACGTTCTGGAGCAGGCATGTTATATCCCTCCATCCGTTGAACATTTGTGGGGGTGAAGGGACTTTGAGTAACTTTATGACGTTTCCAATGTAACCTGTAGATTAGAACCGAGGAGACCAGGAACCATGTGCCAAATGTCATCCTGAAGGGGGTTTTTGCTCCAACTGCAGACGAAGGAGGATGACTGTCCTCCACCATGGAGCTTAACAGTACGAGAAGTATTTGTCCTATGTCGACGAGACCCAGCTGGGCAATAAAGTTTCCCCACAGCAAGTAGCAGAGTGCAAGACTTACCATTGCCACGCCAAGGGCAATCCACAAATCCCGGTGGAACGGATAACGGTACATTTCATATGTCAGCGGGTTGGCTATGTTGTAGCAGAAAAGTAACCTGTATCCACAACCCCGGACAGTCACAATTGGTTCCATGACTTCGTCCAAAGTGACGAAGCGGAATCCGGGCCTGTGGAGAACTTTTTCTTCAATGCTAGTTACAGCTGAGACATTGTCTTTCGACAACGTGCCTTTGAACCAAATTTGGAGCTATTCAGAGTAAAGCCTCCGGGAATTACACCAAGACGGATACAACGCCAGATTCCGGTTCCTTTGGTGTAAGCACCATAATATCCGCTGTGTAATAGAATGGGTCGCAAGAATATGAGGGATTGACCTTTCTTTGCCCGATTGTAGTTCCAAATCCAACTGGTGCAGCTCGAAAGTACTCAGTTCAAGCCAATCGTAGTAGTATGAACATGCGTAGTCCGTGGGCTGAACAAACAGAAGGGGAATATTTGAACTCACCATGATGTATGACACATTGCCCCAGACTGTTTTCTGCTAGCATTCGGTGCTTACGCAAGTCGATAATGTCTTTTCTACCAAGGCCAAACAGTGCGGAGGGTTCCGGGAATCATGTAAACCGATATCTCGGGAGCACACTAATGCCGGTTAGCAGACCTGACAAACCACGTAGTACCAATAGCAGTTATTTTGGGATTTTTTCTACGACCATGTCCGCAAAAGTAGGCTAAATATGTGTGAAAGACCATTGTGTAGATCTTCGATGTAATACAAGGGTGAGAGGTGGGAAGCTATCAATAAATGGTTTCTGTCTTTTCCAGATATATCAAGATGTTTCTAGCGATGCCGACTTCTACTCGAAAGGGGTTTTTACTCGAATTGAGGTGGGAATTGTGATTGAAGTTCTTCTTACGTTCGTACAAAGATAAGATGAGAATACCTCAGGGGTACTGTACCCAAGAGGTACCGTATAATCCTCGTCCAGTACGTACTTGACTTAACACCTCCCTGGTTGCCCGGGATTTGTCAAAGGAGAAGAAATCGATTGTTTCTCAACTGTTTTGAGAAATTGGTATTCGCAGAAGACGACGAAGCGAACAAACAATTGGTGGACTGAGGACTCAACTGAGGACTAGGCATTAAAATCGGCAGTCCAATAAATAAATATCTATTAGTCGATCTATCTATTTAATTGTGAAATCTATTGGAGGATTTGCCTTCCCACTGCCGCGTGGCCAGAAAGGCCGAGAAGACACTATCCTCGTCCAAAACATGGCCGAGACGATCTGAGCAGAAAAGGGTGAGTACGGTGACCAACATCAACCGACAGTTTACATCACACAAGGACTACTTTAATGCGGTTATGATTTATGATTATTGTGCAATTCAAATTGATTTGTTTTCTTATTGGATGGTTATTGGTTTATTCTGTTTTGGTTTTATTCTATCTGAGTATTACTCCACCTCTAACATGCACAGGATAATACTCCGTTTGCTGGAACACCACAGCCAGCTGCACCATTTCCTCCCGTCCCACCTCCGCTGCAATAATTCCCTCCGGCACCGCCTATTCCGCATGGTCCAGCGGAACCCGTTCCTGCTGCACCACCAGGACCAAACGCACCACCGTTTCCGCCGGCACTGGTCCCAACACAATTCCCACCTTTTCCACCAACCCCTCCTTGACCACCGTTGACACCAGCTGAATGTAATCAATAAAATTAGGGGTACAACAAAACGGTCATAAAGGATAGCGAAGAATTTACCTGCACCGGCACCCCCTGCTCCGGCTGCACCACCAGTTCCTCCAGATGACTTTCCACATCCACCGGAACCACCTACACCTCCCACTCCACCATTCCCTGTAGCTGCTCCAGCACCACCAGCCCCGGCTGCACCCCCTATGCCACCAGCGCCGCCAGACGTAGAGGTCGAGGCTCCGCCGCTCCCTCCAGCTCCTCCATTTCCTCCCGTGACCCCTCCTGCTCCCCCAGCTGAACCGGCAACGCCGGCTCCTCCCTGACCACCTGCACCGCTACTACTACTTGGACCCCCTGCCCCACCACTACCTCCATTTTTTCCTGGCCCTGTTGCCGCACCACCATTTCCTCCAGCTCCACCAGTACCGGCACCTTGTCCTGCCCCACCAGCCCCTCCTGCGGCCCCGTTGCCACTGGATGCCCCTCCCTGTCCACCAATTCCCCCAGCGCCGCCTGGTCCAGCGGCTCCGCCGCCAGCTCCACCCACACCGGCAGGGCCTCCATTACCTGTGGCCCCTCCAATGCCACCCACTCCTCCAGCACCCCCTGTACCGCTCATTGTTCCTCCAGCGCCACCGTTCCCCCCTGTCCCGCCCATCCCCGAACAACATCCGAGACCACCTTTTCCTCCAGCTCCACCCGGAGACGATCCTGCCCCTCCTCCTCCACCGTCTCCACCCCGTCCGCCAACACAAGTTCCAGGACAGGAAGTACAATTCGTTGCATCCCCACCGGCGCCACCCACATTTCCAGCTGCTCCATTCGTCCCAGGCAGCCCATCTGAGCACTGAGCATTTACGAGTACTCCAGTGCACACCACCATCAGGCAAACGATTACAATTCTTGACATTTTGAAAAACTACGAGAGTCAATTTAAATTAAAAACACAATGTCAAGTTTGTGCAAGTCGGAATTCTTAAGTGAATGAGAGGAGAAGGAGTCTGCCTTTTATAATGATATTTCAATTGAATTGACTCGATCGTGATCATTAGGCCGAAAATGGGTCACAACATGTTGTTGTTATTCATTGCATCTGTGGTGACACTTGTCACTTGTTGACTCACTGCACTTGCTTGCTTGCTTAACTTTTTGCTGGGACTAAAACTCAACAACATGTTGATACTCCAATTTCTATCCAAAATTTGTTGCGGCTGGACTGACAATAGAAATTCATAATCCATCCAAGTCAGATCTTGCTGATAATAATATTGGTTTGTAATTTTGAAGTGAGAAAGTACCCATTACCACCACATATCATGCGAGTAAGCTTCATTGGAATTAGCAGCAGTGGAAACCGCGAATAGTATGTGCATTCTTGGAGGTGTGGGCTGGAATAACCCCATGGTTAACAACGAAACGAAGCATCAGCAGAGACCTCAAAAAGGATCTGGAAAATATCACTTTTTAACATGGAGTCTGCGAAATTCGCTCCAAGTCAACCGCACACATATGTGCTTCTCATAAACTATATTTGGATGAAGTATGGTTACCACAGTAATGGAAAATTTTATGAATGTTCCCTTCCGACTCGTCACGTTTGAACAACGTGCTACTCTATACAAAGGTTGAACAACATTTCTCTCTGTGCATCGTAGAAATGACGTCAGCTTTTGGTATTCGTCTTCGTCTTTAGAAATAAAACTGGACAACAGATTGCACCCATTTCGCTCGGCTTGGAACACAAAGATGACGCCTGTTATTGTTAATTATGGAACGGCGTCATAAGTGAGACGTAAGTAGTTGAGATCCGTCTTTGTTTATTCAAAATAACATTTTAGGGCTTCCGAAAGCGGTGACTGTAACCTCAGAACCCTGCAATGAAACACAGTATTACTATGTCGGGGGATAAGGTTGCTGAGAAAGCGCCCCACGAAAGGAACGAAGAGAAATAAGTCGGGGGACGAAATGTACATTTCGTTTAACCACCGTTTAAATGAGCATTTTGACTTTTACATTTTTTGTGGATCAATCTTTAAAAGCTGTTGATTTTTAGTTAGTTGGCGTTTTACAACCGTGGATCCTAAATTTGTGCAAAATTACGTCAACATTCGCAGACGTTGGGAACAGATTCCATTGAAAGTAGTATGACAAATGCGCCATATATGACCGTATGACATATCCGATGTTCTGTGCTCATTGCGTTTTCTCAACTAACTATAGCGTTCACATGGGAACATCACAACATGTAAACCTTGCCATACAAAAAAAAATTTCTCTTGATCATTCGCAATGTAAAATTGTGGGTTTCAGTAGAGACTTTCCTGTTTCATGGTTGGGTCCATGAATACTGTTGTCCATAATGAATTGGTCGAAGTTTTGTTGCCCACAGTCCCTTAAGGGGCCCATTCACAGAAACCAAGGGAACCACAATAACTCGGACTGCAACCAATTCAGTAGCGAGGCGAAACTCCATTTACTCCTGGTGATGTTCCCTTGTCAGTATGCTTTGAAGTTCAGTGATTAATTCAGCATTTAGTGCGTGTTGAATTAGATGCAATAATTTGAATTTGACATGGAGTTGAACAGGTATGGTAACATGCTAAACGTATCACAGTACAACCGACTACCAGGTTTCCATGACAACCATAGGTTCCACAGTTCCAGTTTCCTCAAGTCAAAAAGTGTTCACTATCGTCGCCACCTTAGCTAATAATGGCATAAATCTTTCAATGAAATTTGCATCGTCAAAGTAGAATCAAACACACGCAGACTGTTTAAAATCTGTTGATAACGATTGATAATATTGTGCGAATCGTAGGGCCTAAAGCTGTGATAAACTTTGTGTACATTTGAATACCTACATTACTGTGGAAGTGCTGGGTCCAATATTCATTAATTGCTGGGAATAAAGCCCTATCTACTGTTTCTGCTGACAGGGTTTTGCAAACAAAGTTAGTGTTTCCAGATAACCAATTTGAAGAGGAAGTAAAGAAATTTGGTAAGGTAAAGGTGCTGTTCGGTGGACCGCATCCAACTGCGAAAGCAATGTTGCTTATTGCAGTGTTCTCACAGAG
>JAQIWU010000609.1:0-23886 GCA_034696445.1 Isotomiella minor
AAAGAAAAAGCTATTGCACTACCCGAAAATTACAAACAATTAGTTCCAATACACATCAAAGTAATTGTGCAATTCATGACGATAGCAAAATTAGGAATGAAACGTGGGAAGAATTGAATTGAGGTAGGTAGATCACGAACCTTTGATAGGCTCCTACATTGCAAAACAACCCATTTTCCCATGCCCGTGCGATTTACAAAAGGAATTTCCAGAAAAAAGATCAGAAAATGATTCATTTATAAGCCATTATTCTAATTGTTTAATTAAACTCGGGTTTAGAAAAGACCAAAGTCCACGTTTTTTTCTAATGAGAAGCCAAGGAATAGTGAACAAGTGAAGCAGTTGAAAAAACAATTAAATTGCAAGGTTTGCGTTGGTGGCACAATTAAAGTAATACTTCCATGATCAAATTAAATTATTGTATTAGGTAACTTACCTAACACAGATACTGCATGCGTCATACGATAGTTGCTCATCTCTTCTATAAGCTTCACTTCAATTGCTTTTTTGGTAATCACTCCAAATTGAGTCTGCTTACAAAACAAGTAATGTGCCATGAGTGCAACATGGAATCCAGGAATCTAGCTTAAGTGTCATTTAACGACTAAAAAGTGTGACGATGATTGCAATGTTACATGAGATTTACACCACTGGACTAATGACAAATTGCAGGAATGCATGAGCATATTTATTTGGGAATGATGACCAGGTAGCATGAAATGTAGGAATTAGAGATTTTTTATTGGATTGATCATTGAAATGCGTTTCGTGATGCATAAATATTTAAGAGACAAAGCAAGGTAGACAAGGATGTGACAAGATGAAGACACATTGATGGATCTGGACTTACATGTCAGAATGACATTATAATCGATGAGCTTTTTGAGACCTAATTTTTGTGTAAATCTCATCTTTCCCCATCCACTTTTCCTTCTTATTGCATGCAATTCCATGATTCCAAGCCATGATTATGTAAAGTCTATAATTAATTGTTCCATGCACTTTGGCGTGGTTGCATGGCCTTGTCCTTACTCTTCTCCCATCATTGACACTACATCATAATCAATTAATTAGTTCCCACCTTGTGTACGTAAACATAGACAGATTCTCTTCTGTCTTATCAAAAGGGTCAACATCTAATCCAGTGGCTTCTTCCAAAGTATAGGAACAATTACCACTCATCCATTTGTATTAATCATTCTTGCAGAGCAGAGAACATTCCATTCTCTCTCAACTGACTGACGTACTGAAGGCTCATTTTCGACCTTTGAAAGGGTCGATTCCATAATAATCACAAAAAAACAATAGCAATTTATTTAATGTTCTTTGTAAACTGCAGGCGGTAGGTAATAGTAATAATAATAAATGCAAGGGAGTGTGTTGTTTGCTGCCTCTAGTTAGACAACTTCACTTAATTACAATCAACGGAAAGGGACATTGAATGAATCGTTTTTGACCAGCATTGCATTGTCATTACATCATCATAAACAATGTAACTTGTTAATCTTCTAACATTTTATTAACTTTGTTTCGTAGTCTCAAAAATGCAATAATCATAATCTATCATTATTAAGTAAGGCACCCATTACTTTATTGTAATATTCATAAATATTCAGATTATAAAGTCCAAGTCGACTTTAAGGTCCCTATGTGACCTCTGCGCTCTCTGGATGAGTCCAATTGTTGTAACAATGAGAAATGCTTTTGTTGGAGGTCTCGTCTCAGGATAGGAAATAAATAGAGCATTCTTCTATACAACTTCATCAACATTTTTCATCTTTTGTACTTGCCTTTGTTCTTACATAATCTCAATTAATCAATGAGTGCTAATTCACAAGCAGGCGCAGAGGAACATGGTTGTTTCTCTAAATTTTAACATATCTGACCTAAAAGATTAAAGGTTGTAATGTAATATTGTCATGTAATGTCAAACATATAATGATATCTGCAACAACACTAATCATACAGACCTCAGAAGAGTATTTAAAAATACCTACAGGTCATTCCCACCGTTTTAATTTTTGGCTAAGTTTGAACAAACTGTTGTTACTTAAAAATGGGCTTGGATCACTTGTGCACCTGCATTTTTATTGCACCTCTTGCAAAGTGGAGCAGATTATAGGAACGTTATCGTCCTTGTTCATTACTGCACAATTACGGATTAGTATAGGTTTCTATTTTAAGCTACATTAAATCTTTAATCTTTTCACCCCAATCGATAGAATGTATGAATGAATACAGCAATGAACAAAGCCGGCTCAACTAATAATTACCGTATAGGCATAAGTATTAATATTCTTTGGCGTCAAGCACTCTCCTCAAGTTTTCTTTTTGGCTTGCCACGCCATGAATGAGCTCTCTTCTAATGCGGAATGTAGGTCACTGTCAGCATCGACGAGAATGCAGTTTGTTGCAATCATTGCATTGCATTAATGAAGTGCACTCCCCTTTCATTATTCACATGCATTTGCATTGTTTTTTCATGGAAAAGTCGCAGGTTTATTGGAAAGCTGTTATCGTATCATCGTCCATCCCACTTTTTAATCTGCGTTGTAAATTGTCACTTTGAATCAAGTCAAGACAGAAAAAGAGAAGACGAACAAATTAAAATATATTTTGCAAAATCGTTTGCAGTTATCTTAATAAGCACCACTGTTGTTTGTGGATCAATCTAGGTCTCAAACAATCCAATCCAAGTCATGAAATTATAAGCATGAGAAGAGATAGTTGGTCTGGTCTCATAAGCCAAACAAACAGGTCTATCAAGTTAACTAAGTAAGTTGGCTAGATTGATTAGTCCTAGTCTCAATTTAACAAACTAACTAAGACTCAATAATTATCACTCTTATCATTTTACAACTCAATCCTCAGCTTATAGTCATTCCCATTCATTCATTCGACAAGTGTATAAACAAACGAGTGATTTATTGGCTTTTTTAATGAAACTGTCAAAAGTCTTTAGTATTGCCGCAAACATTTATGCACTTCTAATAATAAAAAAAGTCAAAGTGATGTGAAAATAAAACAAGGAAGAGTATACAAAAGTGATGATGACGATATGATAAGAAGACATGAAATGAAGACGCTCCACTCTGCTTTAAAAAAAGAAAACCAGAAATATATTAACGTCGAAGTAAACAAACAAATTGTGGCCGACTCATTCATTTTTATTACTGTGATTGTCGTCGTCATTAGCATATTATTATTGAACACTTTCCTGTGTGCTTTATTTTATTAGTTATGCTCAATGCACTTTTATTATTTCCACTTAAAACTTTTTTGCATGGGAAATCCATTAAAATTTTGAGTTTGTCTCAGTGCCCTCTCCAAACATATAGAAGCTAATGAGGCATTAATCATTCATCCATGAGGATCATACTTTGTCCCGTTGAGCGAGAAAACAGAAATAGCCTTTTACAAAATAAGGATCCAAGAGCCATTTAAAAGTCCAATTGATTTGGATTGTTTTAATGGCAAACTTTTAATAGTCTCTTCTTCCTTTATGTTATTGATATCGATCTGCAATCTGCAGTAAAAACAAAATCCATCTCACGCGCAATTAAATGGAAATCAATTGAGTGTATTTGGTTTTACTTCCACAAGATCCCTACCAAATGTAAGAATGGAAGTAAATCGAGTGGAATCTGCCAACATTTCATGCAATTCCTGTCACTCATATTGTTTAGATAGTGCGTATATTTGCAGGACGGAAGAAAAATAATTAATTTAATACCTATAAACTGTTTTGGGTTAAGAAGTTTGCATGCATGCAAAGTAAATGATGAAGGCCACTGGCTCCGTCAAAAACTACTCCCTTCTCGCTTTAATTTATTAATGATATGTTCCGTTTTAATTGACATAGATTAGCAAGTAGGTGTAAATAAATGAAAAGAAAGAAGAGAATAAGGAAAAATGCACAAAACACTTCTGTATATTTATTGTGCATGCTTGATTTACTGCATGCATACACATTTCATTTAAAGTTGAGGTTTGATTTATTTCCTTTGCGAAGCTAAGCCAGATTCAGAGATTCAATTAGAGTAGTTCCTATGTTTTTATGACTGTTTGTTGGTTTGTTCCTCATGATATAAACCAAAGTAGGAAGAGTGTGGCAAGCATATAAGATTTTTGCTGAATAATTCCTACAAGAAAAGGAAGAAAAGAGGAAACATTGTATGGTCATAACGGTTCACTAGCTCAATCATATTGTTACAACAATTAAAGCCCTCCTGTAAGCCAATATGTAGGGCAAAAAATACAGATTGGATTAGTGAAGAAGAGATGAGATGGGGTAAAGTGATACGGACAGTTTCGATTGATATGGTTTTATAAGTAAGAGACCAATATGGACATTTGCAAACCATGACTAAAGCCTGACCGCAGCAGTAGATGGTTATTCCAGTAACCTAAAGACCTTAATTCCTGTTTTGTATACCTACTTTAAACCACCTCCACATAAAAAATTGTCATTGCACTTGGCATTCACACTTGATTGCATGCATGCAAAAACCTTTTTAATTTGATTTGACGACACTGAAAACGAGTTCCAGTGCCATCCTAGCGGTACACCATAACCAAACATCACATCAGGAGGTTTGCGTACAAGTACAGTTTTATATTTACGCACGATTAATGGATAATAGGCAGACTAGAAACCAAACTAAAACCACTAATTGACGGACGACGACAGCTAAATATAGCACTGTAAATTCAGTTCAGAGGAAGGGTATACACAACAAAACCTTGAACAGAAATAAAAGCTTGACTGAAATAAAAGCCAAATAAAATGTAAAATGACATGCATAATCAAGTGTGGAGAGAGGATCAAAATGCAAAATGCGACAAGTTAATGTTAGGTACTTGATCAACCCTTTATTATCCCATCTTTAAGGATTTGCTCAACGCTTTTGCTGTTGATGACAGATCATGCTTTCGATTGATTGATGAGGGAGGATATAGCTATTTACTACAAAGGAAGGGATTCTTAAAACATGCGTCTAAAGACTTCCAGTCTCATATTCCAGAAATAACTAGAAGTCCATTCTTTTAACTACAAAATGGTAGTGGTGGTTCCGTATTGTCTTTTCAAATGAAGAAATTATGTACAGCAAATTAAGAACTGACGAGTCATTATCGACCAGACTAGATCGATTCCTTCTTCCCAAACATAGGCGGAATTGTCATTTCATTGTTGCATTAGGGAAGCTCGGGTGGACGTGAATGCGAATGAATGCTTATTGTTTAACTTAAAGAGCTAATATTTGTCACCTTCACTCTTTCCTTTGTCTCCCTCATTCTTTGAAAGCATTGTTTTTTATGTGGGATTTTTTTTATTACAGAAGTGGAACGAATTCCCTGGCACCCTCACCCACGGTGAGATGGGTGATTGTCGTGAATCCAGAGTCAGACCAAGGAGGAGGAGGAAAGTCCCTGTCAGGCACCTCAACAACAACGACGATGAGGGAAGGAACTGTCAGGAAGGGTGATCAATTTGTTTGCTCAGTTGCAAGAGTGGCCAAGGTCTCTGGTTGGAAAACAATTATCATTGGGGACAAACTCGAATGCTGCCGGTAATGTCATCAAAGATATTTTTTGCACAAACGCTATAATACGACATCTCTCATCTTCTATAACCAGGATGCCAGACTGTTATTCCATTCATCCAAGTCAATTCCTGAGAATGAGCTATCGAACCGCGACCGCTTTAAAGTCTCTCATTGAGCAGAGTCCAAACAAGAACACGAGGGTCTACAAGGAAGTCATGAGGAATCTGGCGTACATTTGGGTGATGCATCGAGGGGCAAGGCAAATCTTTGATGCGTACGTGGATGAGTACATTGCTGCAGGGTAAGATCAATTCACACCCTCATAATGGTTTAATAATTAATGATAATGACTATTGACCAACAGCGTCTCCATTCCGAAGTTTGAGGAAGAACTGAGTCGACAATTCCACGCCCTGGCATTGGATGAGTCTTTGGCCCTTGTGGAAGACAAGAGTCGGAGTAGGGCAACTGGCTCAGTGTTCCGCAATCCGTATGGTCATTTTGGACGCCCGGACGTCCTCCTCGTCCCTGCCAACAACAATAATGCCATCATAAACAATGGATCCCCTCTTCCTCCATCCCCGCCCCACAATCTTCATTTGGCTCACAACAGGCATCATCCATACCCTCCATCCTCCTCATCCTCGTCACCAGCGGTAAAGAGCAACGCCAGCAGTGGTGGTGCAGGAAGGATGTTGACAGACTTTCCAACCTTCAGAATTTGTGAAGTTAGACCACCATCAATTGAAAAGGTATTAACTTGTCAAAACGATTACGCGTTCTTACCGAACGGAACCATAACTTTCCCAAAAACTATGGTCGATTTGCTATGCTTTGAGTGGACAACCACTGTTAAATATTATGGCGATTAGACAATCTATAGTAAGCATAAAGGCTACACCTAAAAGTGACAGTTCATAAACAAGTTTCATCAAGCTAAAGTGAATGAATTAGCAATGGTCACCTCATAACCATCATCATCACAGTTCATGAATGAGTGCATTTCATTTGCATTTTTGTGACTCATGCTCGCTTCGTTGTGACAATCACTTTCACCTTTTTCGCTCCCACACCCATCATGTCATGTCATATCATATCGCCTCATGTCCATCCAAGTTGGCAAGATGTCAGAGGTGGCATGTCATGTCGTGTGAACTTGCTCATTGTCTCTCTACTCTTCAGTTTGATATGGATAATTAAATGAGATGTTCAGCAGAGCTGTCTCGAATCAGGGCATTGTTGTGCAAAGTGCAAAGAACTTCTTCTGATTATTAAAACAGTCAGGTAATCTGTGTTAGGAAAGAATCATCAAATCTAATCATTATTGTCAAACGTATATATAAGAAAAGCAAATATGGGCCATGTCTATAGGTACTGAATACATAAATGCTACAGTTAGCTAAGTCACCCTGCCCCTTTGGGAGCCTATGGCATAAATAATAATTCTAGACCATGTGTTGGGCAACATGAGACCTCTTAAGTAATTCATCTTATGGGAATTATTCGTTGTACAAAACTTGCAGCAGCTTGGGTTTGTTTGGGGTATTCTGAAACTTTTGCAGTTAATGCCTTTTTCACTTTCAATTTCAAGTCATCCCATAGGGCAAAAATGTCTCACAAGTCTGACATGACACTTGACATGTACCAAAGAGCTTAAAAACAAGTAGAAATTGTAACGTTTTGCTCTTGGGATTAATGTGATACTGTTAGACTTAGACAAGATAAAGAAAAGACAGTTAAAAAAGTCGGAATGGTTGAGACAAAATTTTATAGCAGGTTAATAAATAATTATCGCGTGGAATTACATATTCATGCATTCGAGGTAAAGAAATTAAACCAAGTGAGACAAAGGAAGTAACAAAGTGCAGTTCTTCAGTACAGGAGTTCCGTGTGGATGATGATGATTGATGAATAATGCAATGATGGCTTTGACTTGACTTGACGATTTTTATGCGAGGTGCAAAGTAATTAATAAGTTAATACTCTGCCTTATTAATTTTAATTGTGTATAATAATGATGCAAATAAGTTTTTTTTACACATCCTTTTTTGTGCTTTTTTTAGTTCCTCGAGATTGACGATGGATACTGGGATTTACGAGCTCCTGCATTGGTCTTGCCTGGAGATACAATGCCCCCACTATGCACCCGGAACACCATGTTCTCACCAGACGTCTTTTGGGCTCTTCCCATCCTTCCTGATTATGCGTCAGGTTTGTGAGCCTCTGTCTTTGGAGACACGAGTCGCTTATATTTTTACATGTTTATGCAGATAATGCGGAAGTTCAGGACATCGACATGGCTCAAAACTCGTCTCGCATTCCCCCTTGGTACATCAGAGGCTTGTGGAGTCAAAGTCTTTTGGGCGACTTGGGAGGAAGCATTCGACTGTCTTTGTCCCACGTGCCGACCCTGCAACTGTACGGTTGATTGATTAATTATGCTCTTGACTTGACTTAATTTATTGTTGTTGTTTCATTTAACAGTAATCAAGACTATTTTACCGGAGGGGACTATGAATCAGGATCAAGCAGCAATTCGTCAGAAAAACCAAGTTCATCCAAGTTGTTGAAGAGATGGCATTGTAAATCTCGCTCAACTTTCCGCTGCCTCCTCCTAATTTCAAAGGAACTTTCGAAATCCGTATATCTGAGAAAGAATGACTTGTCCCTTATCGAGTCCTGGATCATTGATTTGAAGTCAATTCACTACACTGAACCTCCAATGCTCCCGAGAAGACGGTCCCTCATAAACCCCTGCCTTGGAGCCGATGGACTCCACGGGGTCTCATTCTTCCCCGCCCTGGAACCCACGAGGGAGTCAGAGTACAGCGTTGAAAGGAGGAATGAGACGTTGAAGGAATTGCAAGCGAATGCGGAAAAGTTGCGATTGAGTGGGAGGGACAGGAGGGAGACGCGATGGGACCTTTCTGGAGACCTCACTCCTCCCAGTGAAGGGTCCACTCACTTCACAGCGGATTGGACGAGCTACACAGCGGAACCATCAACTCGTCGTGGGAGTGCTGGTGGTGGTGGGAGCATGTACTATCATGGGTTGTCTGCCTCCTCTTCAGGGGCAGAGGACCATCATTCCCCTGGAAGGTATGCCCATTTCAGGGAGTCCTTCAAGGAATTGGACGACTCGCCCTCGGAATTTGTACGAACGCTGGTCACCCATTCCAAAAGGAAGGCAGCACTCCTCGCGGAGAGACAAGCGGCTGCCTCGGCTGAAGTAACGGAGCCACACAACAATTTCCGTAACGCAAAGCACCTTATGGGGCAGTTTAAGAATTCGCCGCAGGACGAAGGGGAGTTTCCCATTTTGAAAACAATGTTGGACAACATGTGCCCTGGATTTGGACCCCTGATACCCTTCGCTCCTCACAAAACGTATGATGACCTCCTCCTCATCATCGTCTTTTCAAACCAGCACTACGACCTGATCCCAACACTAGAAGTCTTGTACCGCTCCGTGTTCCCCAATATGTTGTACTGTGGACACCCCCACGTCTCAGTCGACCTCTTTCTGAGAAAGTATCAAAGCTCTGAACACCGATCCTTCAGTTTCCTCCCCACGTACACGAGGGCCACGTACGAGTGTGTGCTTGGGGCGATGGAAATGAACTATGAGGTCAAAGGCTACCTCGTCATCACGGATGAGACTCTCATGAAATCCTGGAACATTGACAAATTGGACAAATCCAAGATCTGGGTGAGCAGCAGCAGTACTTCCACGGCCATCCATGACTCTTCGAGACACGTTCCAGTGTCAAAGGATACATGGCAAAATTTAGACTCGAGAGGGCAGAAACTTCCCAGACTTCTCGAAGGGATTGTGAACAGTTGGAAGTTGTTTTCATACATTCTTGTTGGGCATGACTCTTGGCTTATGGACAACAACAATAACCATCAAACCCCTTTGAAAAATGTTCAAACCTCTGGAACCACGCACAAAAAGAACAAGAGAAGTGTCATGGTGGAGAGTCAAGACCAGGATCCACAGGAAACTTTGATGGCTTTGGAAACCTCCTTCGTTCCCAATCTGGACTCCTCTTCGTACTCCTTGTTCCAACAGGATGTGACCTCTGGAACTGGTGGAGGTGGAAGCGTGGCTACCAATGGTTCTGAATCACACAAACAGGACAACCATGAAAAGCCTGACGGTGACAAAGAAAAGGGCCAAGAAAAGGAAAAGCTGAGCACTAGCAGCAGCAGTGGTAGCGTGTGGGACCTGTCCCCGTCCTATTGGGATGGAAGTGGAAGGGAAGAAGAGAATCCTGTGCAGATTGAAGTCTTACCTTCCTCATCTCCTGAACCCAATGACAACTCCACTGCCATTATGAATAACAGTACGATGTCAATGATGGATGAAGAGATGAATGGTGAAGGAGACGTGGAAGTGGGTGAGGAAGAGGGAGAAGCGACGTCCAAAGGAGTGTACGACCTCCTTTCAGAAGACATTTCAACTTCTGCAGTATCCCCCACACTTCCACCTCCACAAGTTGAAGGGGAAGAGGAGACTAAAGATAACTCCCTGGATGCAGACATTGTCATAACCCCACTCCCTCTCGACCCCCTGGCCATGGATGGGATGAACTCCACAGAGAGTGACGGGATCACTGACGGAGGGGAAGGAAGCACAGAGTTACTGACGACGTCCACAACCCCATGCACAAACAGCTCGGTTGATGTGCCATTGTATCATGTAGAACATGTCGAGCCCCCTACACCACCCACTTGGCATAAACCTGAGGACGACATGACGTCCACAACTAGTTCCACCACTACCGAAGAAGCTCTGATGAAAGAAACACAGAATACCACTGCCAACGCCCTGGATGCACTATCATCTTCGGAAAAGAACAACTCCACTGTTGAAGACACCAATGAAAGCCAACTTAACACTTCCCAATCCGAGTCTCAACTGACCCCCTCCGCTACAAACTCTTCCATCCAAGAGAACCAGGCCGAGTCGACAGGACCACTTTCAACTAGGATTCCCGACGTGGTCAATGTCACCTCTCCCCCACGAATTATCAGCTCCACTTCTTCCCCAGTGGTTGATGGTGCTGCCGAAAACGTCGAGCTGACTCGGGAAATGAATCATTTGCTTGACAATGTTCAAGACGTGTACAGAAATATGCTTCACGTCGTTTCAGAGTACAAAGAGTTCAATGATTCCGTCAAGTCCAGCTCTATCTTCAATTCAGAAGGTACTACCACAATCTCACCCAAAAGCAAAAACGCTTAACCTTTTTAATTGTTAGGTACGGAGCCAAAGAGTCTTCTGGACACTCGCTCACACCGCATTTCCCCCAGAGAATTCCGCCACGTGAGATGCACCATGGCGGACGATGGTCACCAGTCCGACCTATGCTCCACGCTTCGCAGCTTTGTTGCCACATTGGGTCAGAATGTAGGAGAGGAAATGGTACTGGACTACGATACAATTCCAATGTACTACCTGCCCTCTTGGGCGACCAAGTCCTTCTACTCAGTGGCCAACGTGCTCCTACATTTTGGAGTCACGGATGAGCTTGCCCTACCACTTCTGTTCCGAGGTTTGGCTGCCGAAAACGAGTGGATCAAGCTGAACCGTAGTCCAGCCCTTAAGATAACCTCGAATGACGCAGATGATGAGAATGACCAACAGCATCAACCGTCCACTCCTTCAGTTACCACCCTCACTTCCATGGAAGATGACAAAGACAGTCATCTTCCCCACTACTTCCACCCCTTCAATCTTCACAAAGTCTTTATCGATGCTGACAAGAGGAAGTTATTTTGTTCAAACTATTTGCTACGGGTGTTTCAGATGTGATTTTAAGCAACGTTGTACCTCAACTAACTATACACTACTAATTCAATGAAAATGGATCCGAGAGTATTATTAGTTCAGTTCTGCTGGTCGGAAAAGCCAAGGGAAGCACAAACACAAGCCTTTTTATGCCCAAAGGGGCTCCTTCTTAGGATTCTTCATAAGTTTTAAAAACTTTCCACAAAACCACGCATAATAGAAGGACCTTAATAAGAGGACAGACAACGGTACCTAAACCTATATATGTATGGCCTAAAATTTTAAACGCACCCATCGAATTTTTGGAACCAAGAGGTGGTCGCATTTTTGTAGGGTTACTAAACTAAGTTACGTTTTGTCTGTAATGGCATCCAACAAACGTAAAAACTCAGTCTCCTATATGTGATATTACTTATTGTTAGCAAGTATGTAAGATAATTGTAGTGATTGTTCCTTTTTTCCTCATAGAATACTAGGCATAATGTAGAACAACAAACAAACTGCTACTTGTAATTTAATTATTTTATAATATTTGTGTGCATTGTTGAAATTTTTGTGACCCGTTGTATGTATCCTAAATTCTAAACTTTGGCTAAAGCAAAGAAGGATCAGTTTTAATTATTGGGACGAATTTAATTTAATAAAGTGACGACGGATTTTGCCAGACCAATCCACTTGCATTTGTTGGAAACGTGCACTTTTTATTTTTCCGACTGACTTGACTGTTATAAGTTAAAGCCGCAGAAGAGAAGGTAACACTAAATAAATTTCTAGGATTGACATAGAAAAAGACCTGATTCAAGATTGGTTGTTCCTTCTCGAAGTAGTATTGATATTTTACCATTCATTCCGTACATTTTGATTTACTTTGTCCTCTAAACAAATTAATTACTTACGTTAGGTTAGACTAAAGTCTTCGTTCTTCTCGGTGAAGAAGACTCCTACCGTTGTTACTTTAGCTTTGTTTGTCTTCTTGGGGTAAAACCTGAAATTGCAAAGTTGAGCATGAGGCACGACATAATCGAACGAAGCACTTGCTTACCGTACTACTCAAAAACATCCTTTTTATCTGCTATGTACTGAACAATGTCCGACGGCCTTAGCAGCTTTTCGGCGTCAGCATCAGGAATTTCAAAACCTGAAATTGAAAATAATAGTAAAATCGTGTCACTGAATCAATATTAATATTGCGTCATTTTCGTACCGAACTCATCTTCTATGGCCATAATGACTTCCACATGATCCAAAGAGTCCAATCCAAGATCATTCATAAAGTGTGAGTCAACAGTCAACTGAAAAACGAATGACAAAATGTTATAAACTGCACGATTTACTCGATGAACAGAACAACTAATTCCACATTTCCAAATTGTAGAAGGCAAAACCCAGTTTTTGAAAATCGTAATTTTTGAAATGTACACAAAGAAATATGAAAAAAGCCAGATTTAGATTTGACGAGGCGACTTTGGATTTTCAAAAATCAGGTTTCCAAAAACATTTTAAGGGATTTACCTTATTGACATCAACTTTATCATAAAGTTTTAGCACTAAAAGTATTCTATCACGGATCAGCTCGAACGTCATGGGCTCAGGCGCTGAGTAATGGCGAACAAGCTGAACTCCACGCAACCCCTGTTCAAAGGTCAATCTCTATTAATTCTACATTCAACGTTCTTTCGGGGTTTCCAGTTTGTCCCTAAACTAAATTTGAAATGTCAAATCACAGTCTGTTCAATTCACCTTTTCTGCGTTGATCTTGTCAAAGGCCCCGACGACTTTCAGAACACGGCCTCTAATATCGTCCACCTTGGCACTTCGCTCAGTGGCGTAGGACCGTCGTTGCCGTTCTGAGGAGGAAGTTAAGGACGATGACGATGACTGGAACACCAACCGAGGACAGACTCGAACCTGCAACAAAAATACTTTTGGTCAATTATCTTATAACTAACGTAGCTTTGTGTCTTTTTACCTGAGCAAAGGACTGACTCTTGTTGATGAGACGGCCAGGGGCAGTGCTTATCTGTCTCAACTGGAGAGGATTAGTGGTTAGAGCCGCACCCCCTCGGAACAAACATCGGACAACGTTGCTCGCCATCATGACGATTAGTTGGACACTCCCACGAACTCACAACGATGATAAAGAGACTATTTGACTAAACTAACCAACAAATGTAAATATTTATCTGTCTTCTGATAAATTTTTAAATTTTTGAAGTCGAAAGAGATTTTATTTCGGCACCTGATGAAGAGACGAGGTTCAAATTTTCCAGACCCATACTTCCACCCAAAGCACATGCGAACGCGGAGGGCGCAGCATTTAGCCTCTTTGTCTCACCTTCCCCTTCAGAAAAGGCATCTTTTTGCAGTATTTTTTTGTGATAATTAGCAAACTTCAGTAAATGGTCTTTATTTATTCTATGAAAAGTCAATTACACAAGTCAGTCAATTCATAAAATGTCCAGTAAAGCTACCACCAATGCTCCTCCTCTTCCTCAGAGTCAATCTTCGCGTTGCAATCCTTCAATTGCTTCTTGATGCGATTGCTTGCGTTTTTAAAAGCTCTGCGTACTGGACGCGACCTTTGTGATTGGAGTGGACGAGTCATCCCCGCTCTCCGCACACAAACGTCCGATGAATGTGAGGACGATGCTGATGACGAAGGAGGACGACGAGGTTTGGCTCCTCTCCGGTTTGATGATGGCTGTTGCCCACCTCCACCTCGGGACCTAGTACGACGAGCCACAGCCATCAGAGTCTTCTACAAGATACAAACAATGTATTAAAATGTGTACAGTGCACATTGTATGGATTGCAAAATGAAAATTTAGTCTTACCAGAAGGGCTCCTTGCCCTTATTCGGTTGTTACGTCGGGCTCTTGGCGCAATTGGACGACGAGGAGGAGCGGGGGGAGGAACAATGACGTCGACGTCTGCATTTAAAAGAGATTACAACTTTGTGACGTGACCAACAAAAGTATGCAAAGAAGGAGATAGGTTACTTACGATTCGTATTGGTACCATCTTCTTGGACATCTTCTGCTTCAGATTCAGATGAGGGTATTTTGGCTCGCCTTGCTTGGGTTCTGCCATGGCGGCGTGTCACAGCAGCGTTGACAGAAGTGGAATCTACAAAAGGACAGGTTTTAGAATACAAAATAATGCATAAATGCATATCCATACCAGTCAGATGGCTATGAGTATCATCATCGTCATCTTCTGCCTCAAAAGTCGAAACTTTCTCCCTCCTCATCGTCACCTTCTGGCTTCTTGTCACCATACTCTTCCTCTGGGGCATATTTGGCAGCCTCCCTTGACCTCTAACCTTAGATCGAGTGCGATGCGCCACAACTGCAAATTAAATGATTATTAGTTTTTCATTTCAAGTCACTTCTTTTTCTTTCTGTGCTTACCTGATGCCACGCTCACGCTCTCAGCATCGCCTGGCTCGTCCCCTCCATCATCCCCTGAAACAATGGATGCCACGCTCACGCTCTCAGCATCGCCTGACTCGTCCCCTCCATCATCCCCTGAAACAATGGATGCCACGCTCACGCTCTCAGTATCGCCTGACTCGTCCCCTACATCATCCCCTGAAACAATGGCATCAAGATCCCCATCATTCTCATCTACACGCTGCACTTCCGAGTCGATGTCCTCCTCATCAGAAGAATCCAATATTACTACTGGAGGAGTAGGACTGCGACGGCGACTATGCGTCTAAAATGATAGGATAAAAAGGACTTCCAATGAATTTTATTGTTGCTTAAACCTTACCTTCACCTTCGCTCGCTTCAACGTCACGAAGCATCTCTTTACTCGAGCCGGCCGCTGCTGCCGTGGTTGTGGCTGTACTGGTTGGTCCTCAACGTCACTGTCCTGCAAAGAATGGTAAAATTAAAGACATTTAAGGGCATGCACTCTTTGCAGATATATGATAACTTACCGGAACATCAATGACTTCTATATGTATTGGTACATCTTGACGAGGACGACTCGGACCAGGAATCTCACCCCCATCATCACCCCTGGGCACCACCCCCATTGCTGCGAGCACTTCGTCCATCATCCGTCCGACGACAGGGTCATGAATGGCGTTGCTGTTCTGCATGTGGTTCCTCCATTGCGCCGTCTCCGGAGTGTCCACGACATCAAAGAGAGCCCTGAGGATGGATCCTGAGGTGGGGTTTCGCAGGAATTCCTCAACGGAGATGTTCGGCTCCGGCACGGCCATCCATTGGAAGGATCTCCCATTGTCCCTCATCTGTCCTCCTTCCATTTGATGTCCACAAAGGTTTTGCTATTTTTCTAAAGTTTTTAACAAAAACCTTTGCATAACGTGCCCTCTTCGGCTGGACACACTGACAAACAAAAGTGTGTGGAACAACTGTGCAGAAAAAAGCTCAAACCATGGCCTCACTGCCTCTGTTCAAATTCGTGCCAGGATGCGCGACTGCTTCCAGAAATACCAGAGATGGGGCCAAAGTAGGTCGGTGAACAAAGGAATAACGTCACGAATTCATGCAAAAAAATCAAGTCCAGACCGAAATTATTTGAATTCATTTTATTACTTCCAACCCAAATTAATTACTTTGTCTATCTAACCGTCTTTAGCATCCTCATTGACTTAAAGTCCTAATCAGTAAAGTTCTTGTTTTGTTTTTTGAGCAACAATTATATATCATCGTCATCTTCTGAATGAAATTAGTTAATACATCTTGTCTAATTAATGCTTTCTCCTGACCCTATACTAATAAATAACATTTTTTTATATCTCAGATGTATAGGTATAACAATCGTAGAGATTCTACTACAATCATGACTAATAATATAGCAGTACTAATTTTTTTGAGACTTGAGTTCTGCAGCAGTTATAGTGTTTGATACTTTTTTTAAAATTAATGCTAGAGGACGGTTTCAATTTCAGCAATTTCAGTTAACGAAGGACGATACAAGTGTTCTCGGTACTTGCCCATGCTCGAGTTCCAATCGAACCTGAGAAAGAATAGAAGAAAGTCATGTAAAAATCCACAAAAGCTTCGCTTCTTACCCCTCAGCCCCTCCACTAAGCCAACCAGGACTACCCCCAGACAGTTTATTTCTAATTGCAGCATTACTAGTACTGCTGGAAGCACCTCCCACAGTTTCCCCAGTCAAAAATTGTAGCCTCCTCTCCAAATAGTAGATTCTATTAACGCTTAGTTTTAATTGGTGCTGGAGTCGGAGGAGGTTTGTGGTACAAATGGGATCTCGACAGTCGGAACTGTAGACTGTGACACTCCTGTAGTATGAGGATGGGGGTTGTTGAGAAGACACTGAGGCACGCCAGGAGTGGGTGAAGGGGTGACCCATGTTCTATGGACCAAAATGAGGACATTATAGTCTTGAAAACCAGACACAATTTTATTAGTACCTGTGAAATTAGGGCAACACAGCCAGGCGGATGGTCCTTAAACTTTTCATGTACACATTTAGCATAGTACTTTTCCACGCAGAGGAAGAAAGCCGAAATAACAACTCCAATGGCCAAGAGAAAGAATGCGGAAAGGAACTGTTCCAACGCCAAGGGACCGGTTCCTTGAAGCATCCCGTATTCTCCAGACCGTTGGTGTCCCCCCTCAACTAGGCATGGTCCGGTGAAGTAGAATCTTTTCAACCTCTCCAAATCCCCTGAGAGATAGAAACATCTTTCAAACTTTGGACAATAAACTATAACTGTGGACCCATACCGTTTTCCTTGTACTCCATAAGAAACTTATTAAAAGCTGCGAGAAACTTTGAGTTTCGACAAAAGGCGAGGCCATATCCTGTATGAGCGAACCAAGACCCTTCTATGAGGAGGTTGCAAGTGTCACTTGGGTTCTGGAACACTTCATATTGTAGTACTGGACCATCGTAGAGGAATGCGTCAAGTTTCCTATACAAAAGTAAAAAGTCACATACTTGAAATTAGAAAACATGGTGGTGGTGAAAGTGTATAGAGTTTTATTTCATGTTGTTGTGTTCACATCATAAAAAAGAAAGACAATTCCGGCCAAACAACTTTCACCACATAAAATAAAATAAAACCAAAAACCATGAGACTTTTGACTTACTGTTGTCTCACAGCCATTACTCCTTGAGTCACATTCATCAGATTGTACTGCATCATGTAGAGGGACATTTCAGGATGGTGCTTTCTCAACAGGGACTCCGTATGGGTGTGGATCACGGTTCCAAACTTCATCGGTGGCTTTATACTTGCCGGGTTACTCAACTGGAATGAAAAATTTTGCAACGTTTATTTCGCAAGTTTTTCAGTGGTTCAGTCATGTCAAGCAGAAAATGGGAATACTTTTGTAACTTTTTGTCTTGAATGTTATTTATTGCATATTGCGACACACACACAACAACAACAACGACACAGGCTACATTACATACCCTTGGATCATGGACACCAACGAATTTATGACTTTCCTCTCTGGTAATCATGAATACGGCCAAGTTGGCTGTGTACGTTGCTAAAAAGACGACGGCAAACATGCTCCAAACATGGACGACGAACCTTGAATTAAATCAAATTCAATTTAGTTTTAGTTTAAGGAGGGTGGGTACACAAGGAGATATACTTACTTTGCAGTGAAACCCCGAGGGGCATCTATATGGACAGACGCTTGAAACAATCTTGCCCAAACCAACCAACAAGATCGGAATAATGAAAACCTTGCTCCAGGTTTAGGCTTTGTCTACAAGACGGGAAGAGAAAAAGGAACCACAGAAGAAAAAACAATTCAATTTAAGTTCCCTAAGACTTAAGAATCTTTGTTCTCTTCATCCAATCGAGACTAAGACTTGGCTTGGCTGAAGAGGAGAAAGCAGAAAGCAAAGTAGATGAAAGCAGGAGACAGTCTCATTCTCATTACATCTCATTGACCATCATGTCTCGTCTTCTCTCTAGCCTACTTTCACCCAAACCCATAAGAAATGAAATAAAATAACCACAGTTTAGTGAAAGTTAGACCACCGATCAAATGAGCCTCGCAAACGTTCACAGAAAGCAAATCCTCAACTTAACATAGGGTATAACGTGGTTAAATGCTAAAGGGACAAGGTAAACGAGGTGGTTTCATTCCACATAGTACAACGAGGTACTTTCTTTATGCGTCACGGTACGTCGCTTTACGTCACATGTGATACCATAAATTAGGGCAACATGGACAGGGCAAATTCAACGAAGCAGCAGCGAGCGATACAACTTTCTCCAATTTGAAAGATGCCAAAAATTGGGTAGGAATTATGCTAATGGCTCAGAATGTCCTGACTTTAGAGTACAAACGTGAACCTAGTCATGAGGACAGCTATCGTCTAAAGACGGGAACAAATGGAAGGCTGGAGAAATCCGAAAATTGACTTTCTCCAGCTACTTTCTCCGCCTCCAGGATTAACTACATCCGCACAGTAAAAGCTCAGGGACGCAAGTCAGCAAGTAATTGCAAACTTAAGAAATAAACGTCTCAAAATCAAATAAAGTATCGTAGTCTTTTATTTCAAACCGTTTCAAATGCAAGTCTGGAATGTCCATGTCTACTCAAACATGCTGCGTTAGATTCTCTCCTGACAATTCAGAGTTGATAAACAGGCTGACGCACACGAAGAGACGCAAAACTCAAAGTTAAAGAAAAGATGCCATAAACAAAATGGTGAAAACTAGTGAAAGCTGACCGACTGACACACTTTCCCCCCCTCACTTTTAGTTTCAAAAATGTCTGTAGGGTAAAATAAAACAAAATAGCTGGATATGTAACAAGCCATACAGAGAAATAAAAATAAAGTAAAGTTTCAAATGGGCTTTACTTTTTCTAGGTAAAGTCCATACGGACAAATATCCAGAGAAATGGAAAAAATCGACCAACCAACCTTCATATCAAATCCAAGTGGGCTCAACCACTCAAAGAAAAATATGGCCAAGGAGTAGACTTGAATTCCAACAAGGCCCACCAACATCCACAACGCCGCATCGAAAGGCTCTGGAATATTACAAGACAAAATCGCATATTCAATCATTTCAACTGCTGTCTTACACTGCCCCATCCTACATTCTCATAGACTTTTTTTTTATATGAAATGGGAGATTGTGGGCGTAAGATGACAGTTTCAGAAATTACATTTTGAAGGTCCATTCCTTCTGTTGAAGAAGATATAGAGAGGGAGTTCAATAACAAAAGATGACATGCTATGATCCTCCATCATGAGCATGCAAAAATACACGGATGAGGCAAGAGAGGGATGATTTATGAGTTAGGAAATTTGCAAAAAATAAATCGTTACGTTATTCTTTCTCCAGCTGCGGAGAAAGTATGTATGCACAAGAATATTTTACGTATGATTGCATTCTGCCTACTTATAAAATGTCTGTGTCTATCCTTTCTCCGCTTATTCAACGATTTCATTCTCATAAATTGCCCTTTTTTTAAGCAGCTTTCTCTTGAGCAATTCCGATGTTTCAGTGCACTTAAATTAAATTTATTTTTTACTAGGCATGATGAAATAGTAAAAAGAAAGTGGTTATAAAAAAAAAGTACCGAGAAAAGCAGTGGGACTTATAATCCCAGTTCGCTTGGCTGTCAAAATGGCTATCCCAGAGTCCATAAAAGGTACGGAAAAGTCCACAACGGCTTCCCTCTCACTGTTAATCATGAAACTGGAGAAAACGACGTCCACCTTTCTATTAATCAGTTCTGCCACAAGACCATTCCACTTCCCATGCGACACCGTTCCCCAATGCCCATCTTGAACACGGCTGAGCTGTTTAAAGAATAAAACTCAATTAAACAAGAAAGTTAATGACACCCATCGTGGCTTACCTCGTAGGTAAAACCAATGTCAACTTCAAATTTTTGAAGGAGATCGATACAAAAGCCACTGCAGCATTGGTAGAATGACGAGTTTTTCACAACCTCGCTGTGATTCAACCTGAAAAGTTTTAAGAGAGAGAAAGTAATTAATGAGAAAATTATCCTGGAACAAAAATCTCAAGGGACCATTACTATAAGTAGATACACGTTCGAGTACTTAAGACGAAGGCCCGTCGCTTCTTCCGTTCCTCATCACTCTCTTTTTTCTTTCCCCACAAGACGGTAAAAAAAAAGTTTTAAATGAGGTAAAAGTTAGAATGGAGTTTTCCCCCACAGGGCTAAAATTATCATGTAAAAAACTTATCTTGTCTTGTCCTGTCAGGAGTGAGTGTGTATGGAGAAATGAAATGAATGCGATGTGATTTGATTTGACGTGATTGTAGTCATTTGCGTCATTCCTAATTCTAACGCATCTTCCTCTTAGTCTACCTTACTTTCACCAAGGATGACTTAGCAATTTATTATACTCTTATCATGTTTTCTTTTAATAACGATCAGAATCGCTCGTCATTCATACAAGATTAATTGTGAATAAAAGAAGCTTACTATACTCCTTTGAGGATTCAAGAAAAAGTTTCACACATTGTATGACTTTAACTCAATTTGAGTCAGGGTATTTTTAGCAGACATGTTAAAGTACATCATTTAGCCTGCAAACGCAAACTTGTGACAATCTGTAGGGAGGAAAAAAGGAGCTCTCACACAATATTTTCACAGCGTAAAGGATCTAGGAAAGATTTACGGCGAATTTAACAAAGCTTTAGAAGGAAAAATACCTAATAATGTAGACTGTGCGTGAGAACACGAATGAGCACTTTTACTACTACTTTCTCCATACAAAATGAGAATGTGAGATGTGATGCTTTTTGTGGTTAACCAGGAATCCTACGAGTGTAGTTGTGTGCGTCACTTGACTTGACTTATCTCTCCTTTCTTTCTTTGTATAATAACTTGGGCTTCTTTCTTTCTTTCGTAGAGAAAGTTATAAAGTTGAGGAACAATGGTCTGGGTGGTGGGATGTAAAAGTATTATGTGGGATGGCGGTTTATTATTGGTGCACTTTGTACGCTTTCTTTGATGATATTATCTCTCTGACAGTGTCTTCTACTTCTTCTTCTTGGGCTTTGACAGTCCATAAAGTATCTACATAAATCCTTCCCATCGCAGATGGAATGGACGAGGTCATAATTTCTCAAACCAGTGGTGGTGGCAATCCTTCTTGTTAATTACCCTCTGCGATTCATTCTTTCTCTTCCTTCCACCCTTTCATAAATGAGAAGGACTCAGAGACTGCCAAAAATGCTTTAAATTGTCAACTGAAGAAGGATTCATTTATTTTTATTAAACGAGTTTCATTTGTTTTTATGACGCAACGGAAATACTTGTAGTATTAAAAATTTGGCATGGCTGAGGGGATAAAAATATAAAAGAGAAACTGACCCGATGATATCTTGGTCATTAGCAATTCTACAAAGGACTCCACGGTCGGGTGAGCACTTTCCCGTGACAGGATCAGGGGCAGCCATTTTGATGTATGGAGCTTCCTCCAGAAAACCGATTTTTAAATGAAATTTTTCCGGGACTCCGTCCGGTGGTTTGTGACTAAAAGGTAAGAAAGGTTGAGAAAGCTTGTTATCAACAAAAAGCAATAAATAAATTACCTGTAACCCGGCCATACGATATCTTTAATGTCCAACTGATGCGTAAAGTTCTTCCACGATTGCCATACCCCGATCTATCATCAAAACGAAAAAACATAAGATCCTGGCTTCACCACATTTTTTGTGAAACCCCTATTTTAAAGCATAACAGTGAACTGAATCCTTCAGTTTTGTTTGGGGAAATTAAATCAATAAATGTAATTACAGAAAGTGATCCTATTTCAATCCCATTTTATCCTCAAATGTAAGTCTCATACAGATTTCATCTACTTTTTCAATGAAAGATTCCATTTCCAATTTTCCGCTGGCCAGCTTTCGTTTTGGGAAAAAGCTCGACCTAATTCTAATCCGCAACATCCATCCAACAGTATCAAGGAAAAAACGAGTTCTATTATCAATTCAATGCATCAATCAATCTCACAATTGCCTTTTGATAAGAACTCTTAGGACTCGGTCCAATTTTTTGGCGATTGCATGAGAATTGTTGAGAGGAAAAAGAAGTGAGAGTGATGCAAAAGATTCTACAAACAGACGAAAGTGAAAGTAGAAAGCGGCTTACGGCCTCACCTGTTCCCACTGTAGTTGCCTTTCACTAACTCCTGGACGAAGATTGACAATTTGTAGCTCAGCATTTTTAAGAATCCCATCTTGACTAAATTGGATTGGAGGTTTAAGGCCGTCTGCCTCGATGGACACGTTCCTTATGGACTTGTAAAATATGTCACCCACACCCCACTTGGCCGTCTCATTGTTGTGCCTCTCCTCACAAGACAGGTTGGGTGTGAGGTTTATGTGAGGGTGTTCCAGTGTAAAGGCCTCAACTCCAGACACGAACACACGGATGGCAGCACTTATTTCAGATTTCATTGAGTCGTGGGATGTATTGAAGTGGACGCCTATAAATGAGACCAAAATAGCAAACAATTTACCAAAGTCATATCTGCACACGAAGGATGTAGGTAAGCTTTTAAGATGCTATAGGGAATCTTGACTTGACTTTCACCATTTCAAATTGTATGAAAGCCCAAAATAATTGCAATTTTTTACTGCTCAGTAATCAGATGAGTTTATAGGGCTTGTAATTGGAAGACGTCATTGTCTTTCTTTTTCTTTGCGCATTTAGCTCTCAGCCCAGGCTATAAAAGTGGACCAACTTTCACATCTCTGCAAACAAGTTATTGCATTTCGGTTCAAACGTCAGTCAGGAACAACTACTGACGACACGGAAGGATATATGCAGACACACGCACGCATTAAAACAAATTCGATCGGTTTACAACTTTCACTCTTCTACCCTTTCCCCCAAGTCAACTAAAGCTGATGAAGCGGGTCTAACTTTGTAGTTTATTGTACAAACTAAACTCCACCAAAAGCAACTCTTCACTTTATTTTATTTTATGTATTTCCTATGAATGGGACGGAATCAAACCAGTAAAAACTTTCTCTCTGCTTTCTCCACTACGTTGAACTTTCACTTTGGGTCCAATCTTGCATTTGTTTGGATGGGAATTGTTGTTGTAAATCAAAGGGGAAAATAAGGTTTTGTTTTACAACAACAAATCCTTGACTGTCTTCTTCTTCCCTTCTCTTTCTTTCCGGATGAATGTAAAATTTCTCATATATCAGTGTCAACAAGTGTTGTTGAGTGTGAAACAAAAAAGGGTCTGAATGAAAGTTGACTTTTGGACTGAAGGAAGAGTCAAATTCTTATGTTTTCGTGCTTATTTTTTCTGGAAATAGGTTTGCTAGTGGAGAAAGGATCCGTAGGCACTATAATTTCCCAAGAGACCCTTGTCACCCCACCCATACGTCCTCTGTCTGACTCAACCAATAAAAGATACCAAGTGTCGTAAAAACCAATATATTTGACAGATTGATTGTCGGCCTACAAAGTCGTAGGATGTGGAACCCAAGAAGACGCGGACCATTTTCCAATAATTATTGTGGTTTGCAATTCAGCGTCTTTAATAATTCAGTCTCATACAATTCATTGT
>JAQIWU010000610.1:0-23875 GCA_034696445.1 Isotomiella minor
CGTCAGTGAGCACGTCACCATGGATCCCTTGGTGTTTTCAGCTTGCAGCAATCAACTTGATGAGAGTGTGCAATGGCTGTTGTACGTAACAAAACATATCAGAACGACTTGGTGATCTATAATCATGGACTTACCAAACAACTTACATACATATCAAAACGTGTGTGCGATATCATATCCTATAGTTCATTAATAATTTCTTAATAATAATAATTGTTAGCCAGTCACCAATCCGTAAAAGTGTGAAAGATGAACGGAAACGGGGGAACTGCGCGTGCATGTAAAAGTTTCGTATATGCGTGTGATTGATTGTAATTGAACATTTCTGCATGGTCAACAGTATGGTGCATGTTTAAACAAAGGTACAATCTTTTTACAATCTATATAAATCTACACCACCATTCAATTTTAAACCGCACTTATGCACTTATCAAAGTTTCCTAATAATCGTCAATGTCAATGCAGGTCGTCAGGTCTGATCGTTGTGTGTTCCTCTTTCCTCTTAACCTCGGGTATTTTATGACTAGAATGAGGGTGCTTAGACGTGTGTGAGTGCATGCATGTGGTAATGCTAATTAATTAATTAATATGTAATAATTTACTAAATAACTTGAAAAATACATATCCAACATGTCAACGAATTCTGAACTCATGTAACTTTTGGTATAAGTAACGATACTAACATAGATAAAGCAATTTTTAGAAGGAATCTCTATATCATGTCATAATATATATTATTGTTCTTACACATTTTCAAGCTGCAATAACACATCATGTACATATATTTCCTGTCAATCAAAGTGAATAACTTAGCTCGTACTATTTTTTAATCAAAGTACAGTCTTTACAGTCTTATTTGAATCTTTGCATTTAAAATAAATCAATCGTATAAAACGTGGCGTTTTTTTTATTCCAATGACATTTTTCATTTATTTTGGCCGGTATGTGACGCGAGAGAGGAAACAAAGACTTTTCTTGGGGTGAAGTTGAACGTACAAAAGATTCATCCGCGAAGCCACTTTGATCAGCTCACAATCACATGCAGTCATTCTCGAAAAACTTCAACGAAACTTGCACTCTTTTTTTGCTCTTTTAATAATTTGAAATATGAACAGATCCTCTGTTTTGTAAGGACATAATAATTATTGGCATTCAAACCAGTGATAACAGCATGGCGGAGGCGGATGACCAAGTGGTGACGAAAACACACCCCAGTAGTCTGAGCAGTGATCGTCGGTATGAAAAAATCGAGTTCCTGGGGGAGGGTCAGGTGAGTTTCAACATACTTTAGTAAATTAACTTGTTGGAATTAACAAAACGTCCTTATGTCTAGTTTGCCACCGTGTTTAAAGCAAGGGACCTTGTGGACGACAAAATAGTCGCGGTTAAAAAGGTAAAGGTCATATTAGAATCTGGTTATCATATCATGATTGATTCATTTGTTATGTCGTAGATCAAGGTTGGGTCCAAGGCGGAGTTTAACGATGGGGTCAATCGAACGGCGTTGAGGGAAATTAAGCTGCAGCAGGAACTGCATCATCCGAATATTTTGGGACTGTTGGACGTCTTTGGCTACCGGTCAAATATATCCCTGGTCTTTGAGTTTATGGAGACTGACCTGGAAGTTGTGATAAAGGACCCCAGGATTGTTCTTACCCCTGCCAATATAAAAGCTTATACCATCATGACGCTCCAAGGACTGGAATTTCTTCATTCACATTTTATACTTCATAGGGTAAGTAGTGTTTTTGTCTGATTGATTGTAACTGTTTTGGTTTTGCTTAGATTCGAAATATTTAGACTGTGGGTTTATCGTCCTGCGCAGCGTTACAAATCGTTTCTCTCACAATCACTGGGATTGAACTAATTGAAGGCCAAACAACTTTGTCATCACGTCAATAGTCGATCAGGCAGAAGAATGCTTCAATTTCACTGGGATTGTCTGATGTAATACTTAAGAATTGAAATATTGATGATATTGTAGAACCTGGAGCCTGTCCAGTCTATTGTCCTATCCATATCACAGTCTTGGTTCTCAATGACTTGTTTATTTATTGTCAATCTGCATCAGTCAGGTTCATAATTAATTACTTTTTCTGTCACTATAATGGTCTGTTGTGCTGCGATACTAGACTATCTCAAATGAATGAGGTTCATGAGGAAAATAGGAAAAAATGTGGTAAAGGGTGGAATAACTGGTAGTTTATTTTATTTCGTTCATTATTCGGTTTTATCTGTCCTATCCGGTGTTGCAAAATAGGGAGACAACGAAAGATTTACGACTGGCTTAGATTTGTAGCTGCTGCTTGTGGGAGATGGATAGCATGCTTTAAAGGATAATTTAGGCACTTATCTTTTTCTTTGGGTTGTTTTCTGAAGACGTACCATTCGCTTTGGGAAAAATTCCACAAGCACATTTTTTCTATTTTTGCTTTCATTCATTATGGATGTTCTTTGATTCGCATTTACGAGTACTTTACTTCGGTAGTAATTAATTTCTGTAATATTTTGTTATTCTAGGATTTAAAGCCGAATAACCTGCTCATGAATGCCGACGGAGTTTTGAAGATCGGTGATTTTGGCCTCGCAAGATATTATGGATCTCCAAATAGAAGTTACACACATCAAGTCGTTACCCGATGGTATCGGTAAGTACCTCTTTTGTTTGCTACTGGAATCAAATATGGTATGTATGGCACTTTCAGTTATCTTCAACACTTTCTTTGCTGGTTTTCTGTGTGTAAGGTCTTGCCATTACATTTTCTACACCTAAAATGTTCGCTTTTGTCCAACTTTCGAATCCCTATACCCACTGGCTTTGGGGAAATGTTTTATTGCTCGCTTGGTATGTTGATTTTGTCAGTCATGTGGTTAAATTGTATTCTTAGACATGGCTTGGTTCATAATAATTCTTTGGATTGTATTGGAATTGGATTTGAAGATTGAGATAGTGAAAGTAGTGAAAGCAACGTAAGGTTTTTGATGAGATCAGTACAGTCTGAAACCTGGACTCCTCTCTGCAGTTCTGGTAGCTTTTCGCGTCCCCATCATCTCCAACCACTCGTGGCTTCACGTGAGCAGAATTTTAATTCTGAACATGACATCGGTTTCATATCTTCTTTTACAATACAATAATCCACCACTGGGACGAGACCTGGAGATAATTCATTCCCTTTCCTTGGGATTGCAATCCACTCTACCTACATGGGTGATGGGGGCAAAGAGAGACAGATGTAATCGGGGCGTTGGGTGAAGGATGTGAGATTGGACGATGTCAATTTACCTTAGCACAATTCATTCCAGTTGAATTTCCTAATCTACAAGTCATAAAACTGTTGAATGTCCCATTTCCAGGGGTTATAGAGAAGGGGGACCGGAGTAGGTCATGAGAAGTTCGTAATTTGAGGCAAATAGCCTGTGTTAATTAATGTAATGCCTTTCCGAGTGAGTTGGGATCGGAAATCATTGATAATGGGCTGCCCTTACACCACAATGCTAAACTGCACAGGTTTGCACTTTCTCTGAAACTTTTGTAAGCAATGCAATGGCGATGTGAGGAAAAAAGCCAAAGATTGGGATTAACTACATCTTAGTACTGCAGCTGGTCAATAGGATAGGAGTGGAGAGTCATTGTTCTTTGGATATTGGATATGTAGTTGAGAACGTGATAAAGGATGTTTGCAGACGGATGGACAGAGTGACCAGTAGAGAGTAAGTAATGGCCAAATCAAATTCCTTCCTCTCCATTCACCGGATATCTTTATTATTCTCACTCGTCCTCTCCCTTCCAATCACTCTTTGCTCTTCCTGCCTCCCTTCCAAACCAAAGGCTTTGGAATTGGAATGGATGGTTTGTGTCTGCCCGTCCATCCCCACTCACTGCTGCTTCGCGAAGGAGATGATCCTCGGTGAAAGTGAAAGTCAATAGGAGAAAGTCAGTTTAGCAGGATGGATATTGTGGCGTGGTGGTGTATCTTCGTTTCGAATTGAATGACTAACAGCATGGAATAAGTTAAACAACATGAATTTACTGTAGTAAGAATGCGTATATTTTAGTCGTAATTGCAATGCGAATTCTATTGCGTATGTGGTATCGTTGACGTGGTCTCTCCGGCGGAAGCTTGGCCGATTAGGAGAAAGTTCATTTGGTTGAAAAGTTGTATACATATGGCTAATCATGTCCATCCTTATTGTGATTCTAGGCTGTTGACCCACCTCCATCCACTTCTTTAACCAGTATTCCTTTTGCTTTTTATTACCTTTTCCTTGACCTCCGACTCCTTCCTTAGCTTCGTCTACTTTCCAGTCCAGTTCAGTAATTTGTTGTTTCCGGGAAGGTTGAGCCTTTCTACCACAAATGCAATGTAATGAAATGTATTGCCTAAACTTAAGAGTCAGCTCGCTGCGGTTGTGGCGTTTGAATGTCTGGTTCTTTGAACATATTAAAAACTTTTTCTGCATTCCAGGGCACCTGAGTTATTATTCGGAGCACGTATGTACGGGGATGGAGTGGACATGTTCGCGGTTGGCTGTATAATAGCAGAGCTGCTTCTTCGCGTCCCATTATTTCCGGGAGATTCAGACTTGGGTCAATTAACCAAAATTTTTGATGTATTGGGTACTCCCAACGAGTCAAATTGGTCTGGACATAAGACACTGCCCGACTACTGCGAATTTAAACCAATGCCATCAAGATCATTGAAAGACATCTTTACAGCGGCTCCAGACGATTTAATTTCACTTTTGGATTCCCTCCTACGGCTGAATCCCAACGAGAGGGCAACAGCCAGGACAGCATTAAAACATCCCTTCATGAGGTAAGCATCTTTAGATTGTAATCACTATCTTTGTACGAGTTAAACATTGTTAAGAGTGCTATCGACTTGAGTCTCAGTCTTGCCAAAGGTTTGTTTCATTCGATTTTCGTAGACTACCTTGTAAATGTCCGAAGGAGGGAGAGAGGGAATGAGCTCAAAAGAATTGCATGAAGGAAGTTTTCCATTATTGCTCTTTGCTCAAAATAATTTGGCAAGACAAACTGACTTACTGGCTGTTAAAGTGTAGTCCAGTCAGTCTACAAATGAGATCGTAGAGTATTTGAGGCTGATCCCGTCTCTTAAGACTTTGTTGGTTCGTCCGGTTGGAGAATCGACTGACTCTGTGTGTGGAGAGAAAGTAGAAAGAAAGATTTCGCTTTCCCTCTTCATCTTCTTAAGACTTATCCTTTTCGCCCGTCCAAGTCCAACTTTAATCTGATCAGCAGCAGCACAAAGCTTTCTCTTTTCTGAAGTAGAAGTTGCTTTGCTTTTTTTGGTCTATCCTTAGCTACTCCCATTCCAAGATCCGTCTATGCATTTTAGATGGTTCCTCCTATTTAATGAACCATGGTATGCGATGTGATGTGATGTAGTATATCTTCTTGGAGAGAAAGAGTTGTTTTCCTCGATATGGTTGGACGGGGGTGCTTTTCTTTCTCTTTGCTGAAATACTTAATCCCAGTTTATTATTTTTCTAAATTAAATCCATTCTTCATCTTCCTCCCCATCGTCCTGTCTCCAATAGACAGAAGTGGAAGAAATATTTCATCAAGCGTCCTTTGTTTTTGCACCAAATAGCTTTAGCTCTCAAGTCTAAAAGTCTTAATCACCTTTACTATTGTCTGAAACATAAAAAAAAGTTCAACTTTTTTCCAAACTCACTTAAAATGCAAGAGCAAGGGCCTGGCTGACTTGCAAAACATAAATGCACGGAACTATTTTTTGAAAAGTATTTGAAGGACTAAGCTGCTCCTGTTCCGAAATTGTGCGACGTTACAGAATTGTATAAACAGTCGAACAAAATAGGAGAAAGCAATGGTATACATGCTAGTGTAGAGGGGACAGGCAGGTGCAGGTTGTCTGTCTGTCCTACTTACTAAAATTCGTTTTCGTCTTAGATGGTTGTGCAAAGACCAAAAGTAAACGAGTAGCAAATAGTAGCAAAGGCAATAATTCTTCACTTACCAGCTAGGATGAGAGTTGAGAGTGAAAGGAGAAGAAATTTATGGCTTTCTATATCGATGCTCACACTCTCACTTACTTACTGTCACAAAGAGTAAGCTAATAGGGCAAAGGGGCCAGCGTATAGCATTGGACTGAAATAAATACATGGCACTACTGACTGTGCCTAGGTTGTTTGGTAGTAAATAGTCCTTTCGACACTTGTGCCAATTCATTCGAACAGGAAGGAAATAGCCTCCACGGCCTCCAAACGGCACGGAAAAATGCGCTACATTCCTAGCTGTAGGATGTGGCCGAAAGTCTTAAAATGATTGAGTTGGTTCTTTCTATTATGTAGTCACATATATCCAACGTTTTGCACGACCACTGGTAGCCTTGCAGATTGCAGTCTTTCTTACGTGGTAACATCATCCAGTAGGATCTCTTTTTCTCAATCCCTAACGTGCTTTTATAGCCCTGATGACCATGGGCCTATTACCTACTGATATCTTCCTTCTATATTGTACTGTTTGACTGGTCCATGTGAAAGACACAACATTTGTTGGTGTCCATTGTCCTTTTCCACACTCGGACTGTCCAAGTGTAGTAAATAACAAGGACAAACTAGGCTTAGCTGCCCTAGCCAATTCTTATTTGTTACTCCTTCACTCTTACATTTCGAACAGCAACTGGCTGTGACATCGTGCCACCAATTTGCTGTTTGTTCCACCCTCTGTTTCCCTTCAACTTGACACCCCCTTCTTTCTTCAGCATTATCCCTCTCTTGTGACTCGCACTAGCATGCCTACCTCTTGGCTGGTACTGGACTGGATGAGTCCAAAAGGGAAAAAAGTAAACCATGTGAGTGCAAGTGGAAATTGGAGTGACATGTGATGGCATTTTACGGGATTGTAGCAAGAAGGAGCAGGGGACAACTGGTAATACAGATAAATGGGTGACCTAATAAAAGACGAGGATGGAGGAAGGACCAAGCGGTTCCGTTGATGTGGTGTTGAATCACAAAGCATTCCACTTCAGCAAAAATCCACTTGTACGTAGACCTTGTTAACGTTGGAAGTTGAAGTTGACACTCTGATGACAATGACAACAGGCAGTGTCTGGTCGACGCCGAAAACCAAAAGGATAGAAAGCATGTAGTGGTGTTAGATTCTGCTTTGTTGGCTGGTTCACCAAGGCTAGAAGGCGTTCAAACTGGGCAAAGAGTTTGACGCGTAGTTACTTTTAACCCTCGAGCCTTCGCAGATATAGCCCTTGTGTCACAACCTGATTTTTATGCAATCTAATTTTTGGTTTGGACAGTTTTGTTGATTTTTTTAACGTTTGGCTGAGTTTTCCTTTTGGTTGCCACCTTTTTTCGTCTTTCATGGTTTAATACGTACAAGGGGAATTGGCCACCACTGGTCAATTTGTTACGTACGTCATTCATGGAGCAATCCAATTTCAACCTCCTTTGTCCTTTGTTGGTCAAAACATGTCACTCATATAGAGACTTTGTACAATTGGTTCATTTTGTGGAGACATGCATATTTCAGTCCTGGACAATTTGTACGATTCGCAGTTATCATTTAATTTAAAAATTCCTCAGCATCGTTTCTTTGATCATAAAATATAGCGAACTAAACACGAGCAAATGCACAACTGGTGACAAATGTTGAACACAAATTGCGAAGACTCGTGGTGAAACTGGAGCATCCAACTCTCCAGTTGTTGATATGACATGACAGGAGACAATGATGACAAACAAGTGTGTCTTTCTGTCTCCCTTATGAGATTTCTCTCTCCGAATGGATTAGTTGCCAGAAATGAGAACATTCGAGAGAACATGAAATCGAATAGCTCGTTTATATGTGTCATTGCATTGTGCTTTCTCTTTTGTTTCGATTAAATGGAACTCTTATTTTTCATATCATGATTTTGTGGTTTTTCTCTTATTACACGAACAACAAATCTCATGACTTTTGCTTTTTTGTTACAGTAACAAGCCTGGACCAACTCCGCCTCACCTTCTGCCACTCCCGTCCACCATTGCGCGCGTTCCAGAAGAGAAGCCAAGTTTGAAAAGGAAGCTGCTAGAAGCGACTGACTCTTCAGGGTTTACGGCAAAGAAATTGATATTTTAATTAATTTTCATTGACTTTTATAATTTGTCAGCGGTACTATTGCTACAGTAAAGATGTCCTGTGAAATGACATGTTTCATTCTTGAAAAATAAAATATTATTGCGATAAATATTGTGGGTCGTGCCTTTATTCTACTACTATATTTTTGGGAGATAAATTTTTCAGATAGCGCATTTTTAATTAAATCACGATTTGAGATGTCTTCCAACAAAGTCGCTCCAGAGTTAAAGCTGCAGGACCCCGGTCCCACTTCTTCTACCAAGTCTATATTACAGAAGACTGAAGATATAGTAAGGTATCTTTTTAATTGTTGTTTGGAGTCTTCAATTGTTCCCGATTCAAGGCAAGGCGATGGACCGGCGCCGTTAAAAGTGGAGAAGGTGCACCGGATGATGTTCAGAAAAGGTCCGTCATGTCTATTTCCCCTGGTCTTCCACCCGAGGCAGAAAAAGAAAAAAAGTCGGTCATGTCCATTTCGTCAATCCCTCCACCCGAAAGAACAAAGGTAAAAACATAATCATGCAGAAGGAAAGACTTATCTCAAAGTCTTGTAACAAAGTCATTTATAACTAGACCGATGAGGAAATAGACGATCTTGTGGCCCAAGAGATCGAGCTGCAGGAAAAACGACGCAAGCACAGATGGATCTTCTGGATAAAGGATATCGCCGCAAAAACTGATGTCTTCGCCGCAGCTCATACAATGCCAAAGCATCGGGTACCGATATACATACTTATTCGCTCACATTTGAAGCTCACCTACTCACTGCCAAACGATGCTTTAGGTTTGCATACTTGTGGCTACGATTATGATTCCTCTGTCAATCCTGACAATTACTTGGGACCTTTTAGCTGTTCTTGTCTTGGAAATACCTCACTTGTGTACAATTAATGCTCCAGCGTTCATTTTGGTTGGTTCGTTCGTTTCTCATCTTCCCTTGTATGTATCCCATGTGAATTATTTTGAAATTCCTTAGTTCATCAACTTCATTGCACTCCCATTAGCAATGTATGGATTCATGATGGAATACTTGATACACGAATACAGCAGGACAGCCATAATGGGATTGATTTGCGTCAGTAAGATTTAACTCTAACGATTCAGTGTGGAAACTTTCACCGTCTCTTCTTGCCTCTCTTTTAGTTGTTCACCCAATTCTGTTCTTGACACGGGCATGGATGGAGTATCAGTATAACGGGTACAGGAACCAAAAGAAGCTTTATATGGAAGATCCCAAAGCACAGGAAATGTATGAATATCCTCCCGACATAACGAATCCAAGAGTACCTACGGTCGTCGATACACAAGGACACTTCTAACGCTAGACACTTATATGGGGCTGTTACCTAATAAATACCTACAATTATGTGCTGCAACTATGTTTTGAAATGGTGGGGCGAAATGAAATTGGAAGGAGGTGGAAGCAATAAGTGGAAGTTGTTTCTCTTTAATAAGTAAAATAGTAGTGACTGCAGGTCTAATTGGATTTCAGACATAATAATAATGCGTATGTGTGTTTGCTGGAAATTCCAATTGGCTCGGGAGAAATGAATAGAAATTAGTCATTTAAACATGTAATTCATTCTGAAAAGCTGGGAGTGAATCTTTCCCTTTCACTCTTCCATTCCATAGTACACATTGAGTCACCTCTTATGCTTCTGATGATGAAACAAGATTCGATTTATTTTTTGATAATAATCGTTGTTGTACGTTGAATAACTCACGAAGGTCTCATGTCAGAAGGCCACGCCACCACTAACAAGTAGGTAGGTAAGTATACTAGCCTAGCCGCAGAATTAGTACCTACATTTGGGGCAAGACCAGAAGTTCGAAATATTTAGGGGTGGAAAACATTTTTTTCGTAAAGTCTTGAACATTTACGTACTCATCAGAGCGCAATTAACAAAAACACTGCGCTTCTAGCAAAGTACATTAAAATCTTTGGCAATAATAGAAGTTGTCCAACTCAACAAGAATTTGTTCTGCGAGGAGTGCGTCGTATTGCATTCGTCTGTGTCGCTGTCGTCCCAGCCGATCCTTACACTTCGACATTCGTCCCGACCCTTTGAAGCGTAATATTTTCTCTTGTCAAAATTCAGCCGAGTAGAACTGTCCGTCCGCTACCATTCTTTCCACGTTACGAGGATTTCACTTTACTCCTTCTTGATTTGGCTATAACGTCCAAGAATAGTTTCCCAAATAGAATTGTGAAAGATCCATAGACAGTGAAGCTCATCCGCATACTAACGGAATGTCGGTAGCATTCTTCTCCAGTCTCTATAAAATGACAAGCAAAAAATGTCAAACAGAACTGAAAGATTGAATGTCTGTTAATGTACTTATGAGGAAGACTGTGTAAACGTTGACAAACAGTCCAATCAGCATTTGGGTCAGTTGGCATGTTGTAATGAAGTTGGAAATGCCACGAGAAATCGGAATATCGAGCGTCTTCAAAGCGAAGTAGGGATACATCAGGCTGTAGAAGCAATAAAGATTTTTAAGTAAATCCATTTGAATTGTCCTTTTATGTTCTTAACTGACCTGTGTACAGCGTAGTTCATAACCACGTAGTATCGGGAAATAGGTTCTATGTATGGGGCATTTATCCAGCACATCACCAAAGTCATTAAATGATGGTACCTGTGGCCACAAGAGAAAATGTTGATTCAACATCTCGCCCAAAAAAGTTTAGCTTTTCAAACACGGCCACCCAAAGCGTGTACTTACCATTGAAGAAAAATTAAAGGGCGTTTTCTCAGAACGATGAATACTGTGTCACCTAAAACGGAATAAAAACAAAACGATTACTTAAAATAGAACCAATTTGTAACAAACTTTCTTTTCAAGTTTTCATTCATACCTAATTCCACGTATTTGGATAAGATAAATAGCAGGGACCAAAACGCCATTGGCATATTTCCTCCATTCCTACACACAGAGAACATGATTGGGTTCATTGGGTCAATAACAAATGAACACACTGACTGACGAGTATACCTACCTAACGCAAATAGTTCTGTAAAATCCATTTTCCCCTGACAAAATGTGAAGAAATTCTGGAGCAGTGCGAATGAATCCAAAAATGGAGAAAACTCCCAAAGCAGCGTTCCACAAGAAAAGTTCTCTTTTCAGCGAAAATGGTTTCCTCGATGACATGAAGGCTTTTAGTGTGAAAATGGCAAAGACATAGACCATTCCTGCAATCATGCAGAAATGCCAATTTATGCTCATATAGCGACACCACCACCTCCAGTCAAATTCTTCAAATGAAAACGGAATAAACCGTGGGGGGTCCTCCAAAGGAACTGTGTCATAGTCAAATGTACTAGTGTCGTCAGAAATGTTGAGACTTTGTGTCGGTTTGGCCGCTAGAGTCATTTTGAATAACTATAAATGAAACAAACAAGTTTTGAGATCTAGAGAATTCAGTAAATCTTGACAACTTGCGTCCCTTATTTTTTTCTAGTGTACTTAGTTGACATTATTCTAGCTGTGGGCTCATTTTGTTTGTTCTAAATTATTTTGTTAGTCAGTCTCACAGTTCCCCATTTTTTTCACTTATACACAGACTTAACATTTAATGAAGTCCAGCAATAAGTCTTATCACAACACAATTTGAACAACGAGTTCGCTCAATATCGTTATGATTATCAGATTTGGGAAGCCAAGCAAGCAGTGAAGAACAAATCAAGTCTTGCACTATGCACAACAGCAACTGATGTGAGACGAAAACGAATGAAATTCCAAAAAATTTGAATGCCCTCAGCCACCTTTTAATAATGTGTAGATGTAGATAGTTGATTTTGCACTGTTCTTTGCAGATACAAACTCCCATGAATCTTGTGGTACAAGAGCGTCGTCATCGTCATTCGATATGTGGTGCAGGGCGAAGAAGTGACCAAACAACAAAAAGAGACGAGAGGAAGAAACTGTGTCACAACAGATTAGATTATGGTGCAAAAGGAGTAGTTTACTTGCAAATATACTTGCTTGCCCATCTTCGTCAGGTCAGTTGGGATACAAAGCAATTAACATTAAGGTTAGTTATTGAGTTGTACTAGAGACAATCCTACATTTTCTAACCAATTGCAAAATAATAATGATGATTGATTTTTAAAGCGTTTGCTTGGTGCCTTTTTAGAACTATTTTGGCGTACTGCATGACGTACTCACTCATCGTGTGTTGATTATGTTATTATTTCCTTTAGATTAGGTTACAGCTTTAGGTTAGAATTGGAAGAGACTAGTGACTTTATGTAGATTAAGTGATTATGATTAAACACTTATGCATGCATGCTCATTTACTTTCTTTTTGAGACATTGCGTTTACTCATATTTGTACATCCTTTTGCTACAGGGTTAAAAAAGAGTCAACAATCTCTCAATTTTATCAAAGAATCCTTCGTAAATGGCATTAGAATAATTTTAAATTTTTTACCCTTTGTGGCAATGACTGGATGAAACCTTAAAACGTATAGGTTTGAATATTTTTTTGTCAAACATGTTTTAATTGTAGTTTTCAAAGCCGTTGACACGACCTTTGCAATGGTTGGCTTCAAATGCATGCTTCTGGAACGACACGCGACACTAAACGAAAATGTCGCTTTAGATTATTTACATCATCTTATGTCTTATCATTTTCTTATCTACAAGGGAAATGCGAATTCTTTAGTTTGTACTTGTTTGAGTTGAAGGAATTTTTTGGAAGTCACGTTCACGCGATGAGAAACATATCACATTCAAAAAATGAGACAGAATTTTGTTGTCAGAAGAACAATAATAGTCCTTCTATTTGGCTGAAACTATGTTACAACAATTGGACAAGACGACATTTCTGAAAATTAGGACAAGTCAAGAAGACATCATTTACATTGGTTTGGATGGGTCAAGGCGGTATAGGATTTTAGGATCTAGGTAGAATAAATGATGTGATTATGGATATCTAAAGGAGATAATCAACTATATTACGCAATCCCTCTCAGATGTAAGTAAATTCCGTATGCCTTAGAGTGGTGGTAGGTAATGATGCGATATTATATACCTAAAATGAAACAATATGTTTATGTTTTTATACATTGTTGACGAGTCCACAATTAGGTATGTTTTGATACAAAGAGAATGTTGCATGTATCAAGAAGCAGTGAGGATGAGGATCATTGTAATTATTGAATGCTAAGAGGACAAGGTGGGTAACCCTTGCACCTTAACACAAAAAGAATCCCTTAACAACTTTTAATAATGCTCTTCGGTCCGTGGTACCTACCTACCTACGTTTTGCCAAAAGTTGTAATGCTCCATCCATATTGTTTGAAGTTCATGCACCAGAAGAATAATTTGATAGGCAAAATTGTACTAATACGCATTCAACATAAAATTGATGCATGTTAAATTTGCATTCATTCATTCTTTTTTGCATTCAACGTCTTGATTTGATTGGGCTACAAACAAGAGGCAACAATGAGCCACTCTTATCATCATAACTTCAATCCTGCAGAAGAAACTCGAAGACTGCTTTTATTAATCTGATTAATTAAAACAATGTAATTCGAATAGCCAATTAATAATTTAGTACTGAGGTGGGGCAAAAGCTTGATACATTATATGATTGATACTTGGCTTTATGTAGGGATCATCATACTTCTTTTCTTTAATGCCTGTTCTGTGGAACGACCTTGCCATTTGATTCTCGTTGAAGTTTTTACAAAATGCTGAATAACTACGACAAAAGCGTATTTTTAATGTACATCAGTACCGTAAAGCAGCAATGGCTGTGACTGCACTCAAGACTGACAGGTTGAACAACACACGAAGGTGTCTGTGGCTGCCTACTTGAGTGTTGCTGTTTGTGAAGAGATGAGGGTTGCGTAATTGTTACTCTTTAAATGAATTTGGGCCCAATGCTTTGCTGTTATATGTCCATCTTGACTTATTTTTAATTGTTACTGCTAATAAAATTGAATGAAGACTACTCTTTCATTAAATAGAAAATTTCACATCCACACTGTAAAGCTCAGATCTGGGATTGTTCCAAAAACGTTGACATGACAATAAAATCAGTGAAATGTCAAAATTGGGAGACCAGTTGCACTGCTTGATGTAAATTGATGACTTGTGTTTGGTGGCGAGAAGTCCAATTTAAGTGAGTGTGTTCGAAACTGCTTCAGATTTGCGTATTTGCAACTTTATGCAAACCACTGTGGTATTGAATGTAGTATCGTAATAATAATTGTTGGTTTGGCACATGTGGGGTTAAAGTTAGGAACCACAAAATAAGCAAAGTTCTGCAAGAAAGCGAATAAGTTTGTTCTGCGTGTTCCTCCTTATCCTCTTGCTTGAACGACCAATTAGTGGAAGTGTTATTAACCAAGTCTTCAAGGAGTTAGTATGCAAAATGATGGAATGTAATTACAGCCACTGGAAACGGAGAGGAAACGAGAGAAATGTAGAATTTGTTCTGTCCAAACTTTATTTAAATAAAGAGTTGTCCACTTTCAGCAAAGAGTGTTTTGAATTATTTGAATATTCATGAGCTGAGGATGACATGACTTGGCAATCCTTCAGGCTTAATGCTAGTTTATGCTAGTGTTAGTGTATTTTCGTTTACTTTGGTTTTACTACTTTAGTTAGTCTGAATTTATTGGTTTCGACGGCAAAATCTCATTTAAGTCTTGAAACAACGACAGGGTGAAAGCAGCAATTATTCTCCTATTATAAATAGGCAGGGTAGAGATGCAATCTGTAATACTCACTCATACAACGCCAAGGAATGAGGCCGATATGAAAGGAACGTTGGAATTGTCTCTGAAGTTTCTTGTAATAAAAGGCAAAGAGTCTCATGACGACTGCCTCAGTTTCAATGATTCAGTTCACAGTCGCAGTGACGCTTTATTGATATGGAGACGAGGACTAAAATTTTCCATACACGTACGAGCAAGTTAGTGTTAATTAGGTTAGGTTCAAGGTAAGAAACGATTTAATGGAGTTTAATACCCTTGTCCAAACAATGGAAATATTTTGATTTATAGTGTAGGTATTTAAAGTTAAAAAGTAATGCCGACATGAATGAACAAATGGTCGTGCTCACAAAAATATTGAACTTATGCTTCGTATGCTTCTCATTTTAGTTTCTCCGCTACAACTTTCACCTTCACTTGCTAACTCCACCTATTTCAGCATAAATTTTAAATGGTGAAAAATGTGGATGCGGTGGAATGCAAACTATGTGATAAACTTTTTAATTGGCTTCGTTCTGGACCATTTGAAATGAAACAAAGGGAGAATATGGTCCATTTACGATCTTGCCTGTTTTAAACTGCATCCACCCGTAATAAAACATTCTTGAAACTTGTATTAATAAAGTGGGAAAAATTCCTCCAAGTCCATTAGTATCAACGCCTTGGTCAAGTCAACTATCCTTAAAGACTTTGAAAAGCAACCTGAATAATGACGCACATTTGGTTTGATCTGTCGATGATCCTGTGCGTTGTTGTGAGTCCTGTCCTGAGCAAACCCACTTGCAGGGGTGAGGTCTTCCTCACAAATTTTGAACGGATATGTAAAGCATATCCGTTTAAACGAAGTACCCATCCTGACTACGTGTCCGGTAAAACGAAAATTGCCCTTTAGACATTAATCTTAACTTTCCCCCATAAATTGTACGTAGATGACTTTGGAAATGGTATTGGACAGTGGAATTCAAACTCTGTCAACAATGTGCAAAATCCGGGCACTGGAAATACCGCAGTAGTTGTGGAAAGACAAAATGTCCATCCGTTTTGGTGGTTTTTAACTTCATCTCAGGATGCCCTTCCTCAGACTGAAGGATCTCATGATGAACCTGTCGCCAAGGACCTGGACCCTCTGTACTTTGAAGGTGAGGACATGCTGACCACTCTTTCAAGATGGCGCAGAGCCGAGCTGATGCGTAAACTGGAGGGCTTCATGCACAATTGCTGCACCCGAGGTTGCTCATTCCCCCATGCATATTGGGAGTTTGACAACAATCACAAGTTCTGCAACAATTTCGGATGACACAAATACAAAATTTCGTGTAAAGGATGCATCGGTATAATATTAATATTTGTTTTAATAAGACTTGAAGATTCAAAGAAATAAAATTGGATGAAAAGCTGTTGTGATGCCAACACACGTTGTCTCATTGTACCCCCAAATACTCTTTCACACTTCGATATGCACTTCCTCCATGTCGTCATGCAGACCTCTGAACATCTTTGGCCCGAATGACAGCTGTCTTTTAATTATTGAAGAAGGATAAATTATGAGACGTAAAACAAAACCAAAGTTTAAATGCAAATAATGTTATCTTCCTATGACGGTCCTAGAATTTGTGATGCAGGCGAAATACAATATCCCAGATCCTAGCTCTGCTAAACCGATTTCCTTTACATTTCGTATCAGGAACATCAAATATTTTAAGACCTTAGTAACCCAATTGGCTTCAGACACATTTGCCAAAGTAGCATATTGGTTGGTGGGCGGACAAGAGAAGGTGATGGTGACTGTAGTCTTGTTCCTTTCCTGCACAAAGCAGAAGTAGGAAATGATGGAAGCGTGATCAGAATGAAAATGTCAAGAAATGTAATGCAGAATATTATATTATAAAAAGGGGTGACAAGCCTCACCTTACTTGAACAAACCCTGATCAAAACGTGAATAGATGCATTGCATCGGATAATTAAATTGTAGTAGGTTTAAAAAATAGTTTGGGAGTAAGAGAATTCATGTAATTTACATACCACTTCGTTGCGCAACGCAGAACGTTTAGATGTGGACTGTCAATAGTTTTTTCTCGGTTAAGGGAAAGAGGGAAAGGTGAGGTTATTTCCAAATCGCCAAACTTGTCATGACAGAAAAGTCTTCTTCTGTCAGTACAAAAAGTTTTAGGAGGATGGGTGGTGTACGCAGAGGCCATAAATTTTCCTAATTCTCTTATTAAATTACAGAGTAAGCGGCTGCATAAGTCGCATAATCTTGGTTTGATTGGCTCTCAAGGCGTCGTGTTGGAGGAGTGAATCAATCATGTTTATGATCATGAGTTGGGAGAGAAGTGCTGAATTCAAAATTATAAATTCCTTCTCTCACTTTCTCCTTTTCCTTCGCCTCCTTTCCAGTCCAAAAGGACATTCCTTTGATGATGATGGGTTCCTCTCCAATTTTGCAAGAGTAAGCCAAAACTTCTGATCCAGTTTCATTTTCTGGATTGCTGTCGTCCTACTCTTGTAATGGCTCTCACTATTACATCGCCCCACTGACTTTAAAGGGACTTTACGGTGTTGTGCAATGTGCTATAAGTTGGTCCAGGCCTTCTCTCACAAGTTTCCTTCTACCTCTCCACATTTTAGCAATAAAATTTAACATTTTTTATCGTGTATTTCAAATCCAGTTTAGTTGCGAATGAAGAGGGTCTAAGTTTCCCTTTTGAAGTTAAGAGTTTCGTCAGGGGCATTTGAGACTTTCGTTATCTGTGTTACGGAAGAGACATAGGGGCATTACCAGAGCAACACACACTCTGCCACATCTATCAAGTGGGTAAGAGAATGTTGAAGATTTATGCAAAAATGTCTCCACGCAAAACCTTATATAATCCTCCATATTCAACAGAGAGGAGGGAGGGAGGAAACTGTAAACTGAGCCCAAGCTGAGCAAAGCGTAAACGGAAATGACAACCAAGATACCATTACTAGCAAATGCTTTCACTGTAATAATTCCCTAACCGTCTTACTGTCTTGCAACTTTCACCTCTTTCTAAAAAGAATCCGTTCAAATCAAAGTAGGTAGACGTCAGTCAGTTGGCTTATAGTTACTCCGTATTTGCTTTATTATTATTATGCTCCAAACCACTCCTTTTCGCGAACACTTCCGCCCACGTCTATACTATTTTTGTTGGGATATGATCATGAAGGCTTCTCCTTCTGTGATGTACCAATATTTCTAGGATATCAAAATTAATTTATCTGTCATGCGGCATACAATGCAAAAATGGAAATCATTTTTCAAGACTCCAAATCCTTCCAATTAGTTTCCTTTTTTGGAGGCTTCCAATCCTTTGAATGTCTGAGAAATTTGATAATTAGGAACTCGCTGAAAAGAGCTTGAAAACAGGATGAACGAAGGGAGAGAGAGAAATGTCAAGGATGGGCTTCTCCCTGACAAGGTGTCAAACTTTTTCTTCCATAGAATAAATTAAGCTAATCGATTGGCAGTGAGACGGAGGAAATATACAGAAAAAGGATTTCGGCAAAGAAATCCCTAGACTTCTAGACATGCACTTTCTTTCGTTTGGAACTAGTCTACAGTAGACTTTGTTCTACTTTTGTATAGAACCATCTTTCGGTTTTTCAAACATCCAAGCTTCCACAGGACGACTGAAAGCCACAACAAAATTATAAAGGCCTTAAAAATTGACTACATATTCATAAAATAAAATACAATATTTATTGGGAAGGAGACGAATACTATCGTTGCATCGGTAAAAAAGGCCGACATATTTTAAAATGTGGGTATCTATAATGATTCTAAAGTAGTATGCAATAAAACAGATGGAGCTTTTAGTTCAAAGCTAATGTGTGCAAAGTTTTTTTTGTGGGCAAACCGTTGGCAGATTTCCTTCTTCCATAACAGTTTTGATTTTTATCCTATAAATCATGAAAACCCAAAATCACTCTCCTCTAAAAAATCTTCAAAAGATGAAGAAAAAGGAAAAAAGAAAGAAAAGAATAAGACAGGCGATGCAAGACACCAAAATCCATCCTTCCATGTTCCACGAGAGAAACATGAAAAAGAAATAATCGGAGCGGAGTATTTTGTAGTTTTGTCGGATTTCGGTTTGAATGTCGATGGATTGGAATAAAGAGGAGGACGAGGAAGCGAAGGAATGACTTGACTCTGACTTGACATGAGTGAGTGGAGATCAATAGATAATAGGGCTTCAAGCAAAAGGAAGATGGAAAGTAAAGAATCACCCAACCCTGAAATATTTGGACGGAGGATGCTTTTAAGTTTTCACCATCGAAAAAAGAAAGAACGACTCGACTCATTCCATCCGCTTCAATTATTTTACATTTCTTCTTTTTTTTGCAGAGAATTTACTTTTTTTCCCTTCTTCTGGCCTAATGCCGATGAGGTGGTAGTTCCTCAAATTATGATTGGAGTCGATCTGCCGTGCAATGTAGGTGTTAGAATAAAAATAATAATGAGAAAGCCTGAAAATGAAAATGCACCAAGATAAAATTCATGCTAGCATTTCAGCCGTTCAAAATGATGTACGGTTGAAAAAGGGAGACTTGGCATTTTATTGCATGAAACATTCAAAATGAAAGTTAGTTTTGCAACTGAAATAAAAGAATCTGACATGACAAGGCAAGCTAAAGTGACAGCTTTGAGTTGGAAATGTTTTTGTTGTAGACAGCAGCAAAGGCAACCCACCAAAACCCAAAGTTAGAACCCACAGACCCTTATTTACCCACATAAGAAACTTTTTGAATTTAACTTCCTTCCAGACATTATAGAATCAGAATCAATATTTTTCTACTGCCTAAACTTTCCACTTGGAACAACAATTTATGCTACATCTTTGCAAAACGTTTACACGAAGTTACAAATTAAATTGAATTGGTATACTAACTACGTGGTTGTGCAAAATTTAAGAAGGAATTGAACTATGAAAAGATGTAGACTTCAGATTTCCGAAAGGAGATATCTGTTGAACGGATAGTCCTGGCTTACATATCATTCCTTCCTGTACGCAATCAACCGAAAGGAATTTGGACAAAGCAGAGAGAGAGGAGAGGAGAGAAAGTCAATTGAGAGAAAGGAGGTATGTGCGATGTGAGTAACATACGAGCAATTGTTGGAAGACTGACATCTCATTTTTGGGCCAAATCCTTCTCGTTTAGTACTGTCCATGTTTCGGCTCCTTGAGGATTGCCATCTCTTCTTTTAAAGTTCTTGAACGTCCAACGAGGCCACGTTCTTATGTGAGATGGATGTATTGATTATCATCTGTTTAAAAAGCATTTCCGTGTACACACAAGCACAATATGTGTAAAAAGAAGAAGAGGAAAATTTATGAAAACTACTTAGTTTCGTTATTATAATTCCAGAAAAAAAAGTCGAGTTCATTGACTGTGTGTAGGAGGGTAGGAAAAGGAGGAGTACTAAAGGTTTAAACCACCCTCTCACCCCACTGCCCTCTTGGTTTGTTGGATTCTACTTGAAGAAATACTTTGTAACTGGCAAAAGTAAGAATAGAATAAGTCCACAATTTTTCCCACAAATCCCTAGAATTTTTCATCCGGATCTTCAATTCTTTATCCTCTCTACTATTCCCATTACCAAGTCAGTAAGAAAAGAGAAGTAAATCCTGAAAGCTCCAAAATACGCAATACAAAGTGTATAAGAGTCTTGGGAAATCGGACCAGAAATCTGTCTCGAGAGAGAAAATAGCTAGAATGTCATACAATTCTCCACGAACGAGAGAATAGTGAAAGTGAGTTCCATTTTTCACAACCACCAAACAGCAAAGGAGTAAAATTTGCAGAAGGAAGAAACAGACAACAAAAAGGAATCCCGGAATAGCAATAAATGAAGGTGCTTTAACGAGTTGAGAGTACAACAGAAGAAGTAAAAAGTAAAAGCATTGTGCAAATTGCCTCTGCTTAAGCAGCCGGAGAAAGAAGAAGAAATGAAACTAGGTTGTGGTTTTGCATACTTAAGGGGGATAATATACTTTCACCTTGAGAGTAGGCATTTATAATTTCAGTTGGAATAAAAGAAAGACATCTTGGTCCACTTTTTTTACGTTTCCTTTAAAGTTTATTTTTTCCCTTGATGAAATACAACTTTTCCTCACCAATCTTTTTTTTGCAACATGCACCTTCCCTGTAGGCATGTGTAAACGAGGAAGTCTTGAATAAGAGACGCTCCCAGCCTTTAATTTAAACCACGGCCTGATCGGAACAGAGAAAACCAATTTTTGCTTTGAATTTTATTTCTTTTGTTAAGTTTTCAATGCAGTCGGGACTGAATTGTCGATGAATGAATGACCAACCTCTCCAATCAAATACGGAGAAAGAGAAATCCTCTCTTGTCCTCTTCTTTCAATTCAGGACAGTCTAACAGGGAGAGAAAGCGTGGCAAAGAGACGCACAATTCAACATTGACTTGGTCTCTCCAAGTCTAAAACTCTAAAGTAAGACTTTTTACTTTATTGCAAGAGGTGACGAATGAAGAGGATTCCCATTGGAAGTGGAATTTCGGTCTCATTTTTATTTTTCCACTCGACTACGTCCAGTTTTCCATTCAAGTTGCCTTTGCGCTTCATCTTCTTTCTCTATACACAGCAATTCCTTTAGACAGTTGTATCACGGCTAGATACCTCTGCCCTCTGCATGTACCAAATCAATGGACCCTCATTTATCTTATGGATGTAGAAGAAGCAATGCCATAAAGAAGAATTCCTTCTGTCCCAAATTTGGTAGATGAGAAAAAAAAAGATTTTTATCTTCCAAGTAGAAAAATATGTTGTAATATGTATTTTGACAATATCAAATAACTTTATTTGGATTTGGACTCAGTCTGTAAAATGAGTAGAGAATTCCTTCTGGAATATAAAATTGAACATTGTTTTTTTCCAAAGATTTATTGATGGATGAAACCGAAGTGCATTGTTCTTTCCAAGTCAGACTACTACACTTCTCTCTCAGTACATCTTGAGTATTAGTTGGTACTGAAATTGTTTATTGTGCAGGATAGGATATGACTAACTCATACATTGATAATTGCCTACTTTACTATGTTGGAAAAAACTGATTCTTTCTCTTTTTCTAGTGCCTACATTCTACATACATAAATGTGCACTCGCTCCGACAATCTTATGCTGTTTTAGCTTCCTGAACTGGCAAAAGCTTGTTGAAAGAAGAGGAGAGCAAGTTCATTTCGCACTATTTTGTGTCGACATTCGACAAGTGATTTATCGCACTTTTGCTTCGTTTCTATCTCACCAAAGTAAACTAAAGTGCCTTATGGAAAGTGACTTTGTTTATGTCTCTCCAGCCACGCCCACACCAGAGAGTGTGTGCTTGTATGAAGCAGGGTCCAAGCAACGCTACAGAAGTCTTCATCTATCCACTGCATTGTACGAAATGAAATGTGAGACGCATATAATATAATGTCCGCTGGCTTCGGGGAAGTAAAAGTGAAAGTTGAAAAGGGAAAGTCTCTCCTCTCAGAAGAGTTCACTACTTACAGAAGAATGCAGAGAGCCTTCCATTACTACATATGTTCATCCACAGCTCTCTGTACCGTCATCGTCAATCGTCGTCCTTGCGTTATTTCAAAAGTATATATGGTTGAATGTACGATGTTTAATGAATCCTACAGATTCATCGTTGGTCGAAAAGTCAAGTACAAGTCTTTTTGGGTAACGATAAATTTGTGTAGAATTATTCTATCTGGGCTGCACTAATGGATAATAAAAGTAAAAAAGAAAGATGACATGACATTCAGTCCTCTTTAAAAATGTTTCATTTTAGTCACGTTTTTTGAGAAAAGTTTTCAAAAAAATCTTGGAAACTGTGCCTTTGTGTGTATTCAATAACATACCATAGTCTCTTTTACTATTTGAATGTACATACAAGTGGGAGTGGTCTGGTCATTGTACGCAAACGGTAGTAATTCACTCGTTTAAAATAAGAAAAGGTCTTACAGACTTCTCTTTTAAGTGACGGTTCATAATATTGATTACGTCTTCATCCATAGAGTCTCTGCAAGTTAAGTTAGGCGTCCTTTTTCATCGTCGAATAAAGCGAGTAAAGATGAAGGGTGTGAAAAACAATCATAAATCTGTATCAATATCAATTTTGATGCAACCCGGCTAGTCGTTCCATTCGTAAGTGGAAGAACAAATAAAACAGAATGTATGATTTCCTTCAACATTTAGAGAAAAGAGAACGCATTTTGGGAGCCATTGTTCAAATAACGAAATCCTATTTGTCACTGACTTTTCATCCTTCCTCTTCCAAACGGGAAGACGACGTGCGACTCTCCCTTTCCTTTATTTTACCCTCTTTAGGATTCTAAGCAATTGCAGTTAGCACCAAGGCTTACATGCTGTCATTTCATTTTCCATAGTACGGAACGGAAAACTCCCAAATTCATGGTAGGAGGTGTGGGAGTTGTGTGTAAAACATTGTGAATATCTAACTACAATGAAATGATTCTTTTGTTTGTCAATCAATTCTTTACAAAACAAAGGCATCAGTTTGTCTTTGTCTTATTTTTGCAGGGAGCTTTGGTGGTTAGGGGTGTATGAACTACAGGATCATTACAGGAAAGTGAAGGAGAAAGTGAAATGGTGAAAGCAACCGTCAAGGGCTGAAAATAAAGAACCAAAGAAGTGTTCTTGTGTTTCGACACAACGAGCCTGTCAAAAAAGATATGATATGATAACAATGGGAGAAAGTAACAAGCGCGCATACATCTGCCCCAAATTTCGAAAAAAGAACCACGCCGAATTGCTCGTAGGTAAAAACCTAATCAATTTAATCGCAAATCTTTTGTTCTGTAACAATTGGTGTCAATCATACGTGAAAATGAGATACGAGTACTGTCATATCAAAGGAATGCGAAGGTTCAATCAAAAATTAAAGGCAATAAATTCTCCCCTCTCGACTTCCTATGATTTGGGTTTTGTATCTTTTCTTCGTAGTAAAAGTAGCACTGGATGTTAGAATTGCA
>JAQIWU010000611.1:0-23857 GCA_034696445.1 Isotomiella minor
TTTATTCATTCTCAACGAAGTGGAGTAATTTTTATTTCAAATAATCATGGAGTTCAATATACTATCTATCTCAACGCATTTCAATCGCTGTCCAACGATGCAATGTAGCATCAATTTTTGGTACACTTCCTACTGGACAGAAGTTAGACGAAGTGTATTTATTTTAGTTTACTATAGTTTTAGAAACCGAATTCTGTACTATATCTTACAGTAATTGAAACAATAAAAAATAAAATCTCAACATTGTAGGCTCAAAAATGCTTTTGTTTGAACGCCATAGTAAATACATTTCCAACGAAGTCGTGAGGGCATTAATTTAGGGATTGTAAAAGCAGTGAGGTTTATTCGTTCAATATTAGTTCAATTTAAGTTGACAAGTCTGACGTACGATTAAATACATAACGTTAATAACGAATAGCTAAGTATTAATGTTAGAAGGGCATGGTCAAGTCGTCAATGTCATTCATCATCAAAAGAGAACACATGTAAACTAACTTTAATTTTAATCAATCAACGCTCGTTGCATAATGCTCTGGAACCATATTGCAGTATGCATTAATCCTATACTCAGTTGAATTCCAAACTTTCTCCAGATCAGATAACAAAATAGCTGGTGGAACAATGGGGCTACCACTCCTCCTCCTCTGCATTGCCTTAGCATCCCTCTTATACCTCTGCCTTATTCGCATTCACAACCGCCGGAAAGACCAATTTGAATCCAATGGCGTCTTCTACTTGGGAGATGGAATGCTGAACATGATTCGCAACATTGCGACTGGAGTGAGCTTTTCAGAAGATGTAAAAACCAAATACACCCAACTGAAAGCTAAGAACATCAAAGTCGGAGGTACCATTGATTTTGGAAAGGTGGCACTTTTTGTGACCGATCCTGAGATTTTCAAGGCTGTCATGGTCAAGGTACAAGTAGACCTATTCAATAATTTCATCAATGTGCAATAAAGTTTTTAAGGACTTTGAGTACTTTGAAGACCGAAGACCCTTTCTAACCGAAGGAAACGAGATTATATTCGACAAAATGTTGCTTTTCAAAACGGGGCAAAAGTGGAAGAAGCTGAGGACCAAGTTGAGTCCCACTTTAACTACTGGAAAAATGAAGCGACTCTTCAACCTCTTTGAGGCAAGTGGGGAAAAGCTAGTCAAGTTCGTTGAAGCCGAAATGCGGGATAATGATGAGATGGACCTTAGTCCTGCGTTCACCAAGTACACCATAGATGCCATGGCGTCCACGACTTGTGGGATGGATAGTAAAGCATTCGACACGCGAGAACATTCCTTTTTTGAAAAGCTGGGAGACAAACTCACATTCAATTTTGCTGGGTTTCAGCTTTTTAAGTTTGCAGTGGCCATGCTCGTGCCAAAGATGGGACATCTGTTGGGGTTCAAAGTCCTTGAGGCAAAGGTACCGTAGGACTAAATATGTTATGCCATTTTAGAGTAAGTGTAAATAACCACAGGAAAGTGATTTCTTCATGGGAGCCATAAAGTCTCAGATCCACCACCGGCAGGAAAACAACGTGAAGGGGAATGACTTCATCCAGTTGATGATGGAAGCGAGGGAAGGGACTTTGAAGACTGACGAAAGTGAGACTATGGACCCCTTTGAAAAGGATGCTGTGGTCAAGGATGATAGGAATTCTGAAAAAATATCAGAACTCTTGGACGATGACGGAATCGTGGCAAACGCTGTGCTCTTCATCCTAGCTGGCTACGAGACTACACAAGCTCTGCTCCTCTTCGCGACCTACATCATAGCCGTACACCAAGATGTTCAAGAACGGTTGAGGGTTGAAGTTGAAAACGCGTTGGAGGAATCTGGAGGACGTTTTAGTTATGATGCTGTTGCCAAACTGACTTATCTGGACATGGTCATCAATGGTATGGGATTTCTAAATAAATGCATCATCACTCGTTGTTAGGACAACTCAGTGGGCATCTCTTTTTCAGAAACCCTTCGTTACTACCCGCCTGGTGGCGTTGTAGATAGGCTATGCAACACTTCCTACAAGATTCCAGGTACAGACTTTGTCATACAGCCAGGGGAAACCATTCAGATCCCAACAATGGGGCTTCATCATGACCCAGAGTATTGGGAAGACCCAGACAAATTTGACCCGGAAAGATTCTCTCCAGAAAATAAGGCCAATATTGTCCAGTACGCCTACCAACCTTTTGGGCATGGTAATTGTTCCATTTTTATACTAAATCACTTCGTGAAAATAGCTTTCTTTGATTACAGGGCCGAGGAATTGCATTGGTAAGTGAAGTGAGCTTATAATTTTTACTAATTGCAATCAACTTTCATTTATACGTGCTTAGGAAAGAGATTTGCTTTGGCTGAAGCGAAGGTAGCACTTTCCAATTTAGTATACCATTTCAATCTGAGACCCTCCAAGAGGACTCTAATTCCCATGAAGTTGGCCCCAACATACATTCAAAACACACCCCTCAAGCCTGACGGAGGAATGTTCCTGTCCCTGGAAAAAATCAGTCGCTGAAAAAACAATTTACTTCTCTGTAACTTACTTTTTGATGGGGCCAGTGAATAAATCCATAGCGTCGTGTGTTACCTTCGACTGTGGGGCAACATGAAAATTTCATTGTTGAAGCTTTTTATTATGGCAATTGGGGAACTGTGATCCCTTTTCGGTTTAAAACCAGGAACCGGGCATTGTCGTTTGTAGTGTGAGGAGAGGACCAATTCATTGCACAATTTATCAATTAATTATTTTGAAGAAACGTTGTAATTTTAACAGGTATTTGCTTATTTTAGATGTACTTTTGATAAGTTCTTATACTTTTATTTATTGTTTCCATGGCAGAGTTATGGCAGAAAAGATGGAGGTGATGGAACTCTCTTCCTCCGAGGACGAAGGAGCAGGGCCCAATGAGAATGGGAAGCCATCCCAAGTCGATGACGACTACTGGATTTGGGCTTTCAACAGATCGAATAGGAACAATAGAAAGTCCGACTATTCCAAGGGAGAGAACAAGTGTGGGAAGTGGATGATTTTTGAAAACGTGTCTCGAATTGACGATGCTTGGGACAAAGTGAGTCAAGCGGTCAAACGTGGAGACCTGGGTCACACGGCGAAGGTGTCAACGATGAAGGACAAGGCTGCAGGTTTGTCCATAGCAAGCATATATACAAAAGTCATTCGTTTCATGCTGTTGTAAAAAATAGGGCGAGGTGGAAACGCTTCACAATCCGTGATTTGTGTCTACACCTACGATTGGACTGATGAGACGGATGTGTTTCGCGTACGCGAGGGCCTGAGAGATATTGGATTCGAGAAAGTGTTGCGGTACAAGACGGATGAGGACACTCTGGCAGGAAACTACTCTGGCCAAGGGAAACGCGTCAGCAAGTACTCCTCATGAATATGAATTCCTTTACACCTTAAGTACCTTATTGTCATGCATGTCGTCAAGCTAGCCGTGGAAGCAGAGCGATAATATTTTCATAAACGTTTAATAAGATTTGAGCTGCATTTATTTTCAAGCCATCATTTACTTAGACTATCTTTCCTTATACATCGCAACATTCGAGTCTGATATTGTTTAGGGACGTGTCATCGCCACTCCCCAAATAGGGTTCGACCTGCGTTTGTATGGCGCAGACACGTTGATTTGAATTGCACTTTCGTTCTGCCGACCAATTACCAAAGGACAGTCCATCCCCTTCCTTAATTTGCTCTTGAATCGGGATATTTGGATAGTTGCAGAATATTCTAATGTTATTGGTAGCAGTGTCGTCTACATTGAATGCTTGTGGAGGCTCCACCCTCAATTGAAATCCAGTTATGTACCCGTCTGGGGGAACCGGCCTGTCGTCACTTCTGCAACTATACACGTTTCCCCAGGACCCAAAGTCCCCTACAGTGCTCATTATGAGACGAGTGTTGATATTGGAGGGATCTCCACAGTATATCCTGAACCCATTTGCGGCAGTATCGTCATAGAATGCGCCTTGGAAGGCTTCGGTTTTTATTTGAATGGCCTGAGCCTGCGTTCCAAATGGACATCTGTCCCAGTCTGCATAAACCAAGATTTGTAAAATTAGCACAGTCTGTAAAAGGTGAACGGTTAACTCACTTACCTCCCCAATAACCCCAGTCTGTCACATTTGGAGATTCTATAATGATATTGCCACCCACTTCATACCAATAAGCAACCAAGAGGGCAAATAACAATAATGGTCGCCTCATCGTATTGTTGAATTATGGCGTTGGGATACTTAGGTTTTGCGTTAGGTGGAAAATAGTTTGAATGAACTCATGACAACGAGTCCGATGATGATGGGGCTTTTATGCTCAGGCATAAAGTCGAGAGGCTTAAGCTTAAAATCATTGCGATAAACTCCAAATCTGAGTTTCCTGTTATTGTGCATGCGGTGATTAATCCTCTTGGACACCGTTGAGCAATACGTCCCGTTTGCGTCATGCCTTATCTTAAACCCAGAATTACAACGCTTGGACTGTTTTTGCTCATGGCAACGCAATGATAGATGTGGGCCAATAATGAGCCATAACAATGTTTAGACAATGTCGGAAGTCTTCCAATGGGTCACTCATGCAATTGCGTGGATGCCTTGGTGAGATATTGGTGAAGGATTGTTTCTTGTCGTTTATAGAAAAAGCTTAAGATTCTTTACTCATGCAGATATTGGACGAGTCAAGTATTTATTGCAAATAATCGTGGCGGCTGTTACTTTTACACATCACAGCATTCAAGCCTAATGTTGTTCAGGGCCGTGTCATCCACCGAACTTCCTTGATAGGGTTGGACTTGGGTTTGTATTGCGCAGACGCGTTGGTTTGAATTACATTTCCTTTCTGCTGACCAAGTACCAAAACCCAACCCGTCCCCTTCCTTCATTTGTTCTCCAGTACCTCCATCCGGATAATTGCAGAATATTCTAATGTTGTTTGTCGCCGTGTCGTCAACGCCGATTGGGCGTGGAGCTTCCACCCTAAGTTGAAATCCCGTCATGAACCCATCTGGGGGAACCGGCCGGTCGTCACTTCTGCAGCTATACACGTTTCCCCAGGACCCAAAGTCCCCTACAGCACTCATTATGATACGAGTATTGATATTGGAAGGATCCCCACAGTACATCCGGAACCCGTTTGCGGCAGTATCATCATCTATGGGACCTTGGAAGGCTTCAGTTTTTATTTGAATGGCCTGAACGAACGTTCCAGGCGTACACATGTCCCATTCTAATACAAGAACAATCATTTAAAATGTCTAGAGATGTGAAATTGGAAAAGTTAAAGCATACTTACGTGTTGCCCAGTTGCCCCAGTTTGTCACATTTGGAGATTCAATGATTATATTTGCCCCCACTTCATTCCATGAAGCAACCAAAAGTACAAACAATGCTAGTGGTCTACTCATTGTTTTTAAATGGCTTTAAGGATATTTACAAAATGGGTAGAATTGTTAAAATGTGACCACCACAATGAATTGTGCCTTTTATGCAGACGAGGCCTATAAGCCTAAAATCATCGTCATTATTGCGATAACTCCAAATCTAACTTTACTAAACGAGTGAAGTTTGTACCAAGTGGGAATTAGCGTCACACTTATCAAAAACCCAACCTGACTGTGAAAGCTGAATTATTTCTGAAGCCAATCAATTATAGGCTTTCTTCTCGACGAATATTTTTATATCTATGGTAGCCAAGGTATTGAGGCATTGTGAGACACGTCTCTGGATTTTTTATTTTTTACAGGATTTAGGAAGGGTTTGATTGTTAATCTGGACAACAATACCTTAATTTGTAGGATAACCACACCCCCTTGGTAAAGGATATGGACACACCCCTCATTAGAAAAATGAAGCATTGCATGCAGCATCAGAAACGAGTACCGGAGTGGAGGAGCAGAGAAGGAGTTGTTTTGGTTCACAAGAATGAAAATCCACACACACATGATGCTTGACTTTGTCAAAACGAACAATCCCAGCAGGACTATTCATACAGGCGTTGTGATGAACAACCCCACTGGAAAATTAAAAACAAGTCCTTTCGTTTCGTTGCTTTGGATTTTGCATTACCTGTTCGATTTGCATCAGTTGTTCCTTCTGATCTGATTGCATCAATATTTACGTTTTTGATTTGTTGGGGTTCGGACATCTGACGAAGGGAAGTGACACACGTAACATCATGCCCGAATTTCGTCTAAATTTGGGTGACAATGGGTTTCTCACAGTGAAAGTAGGGCACATTTTCCCCCCTTCCATAGTTACCATCAACCAATTTCGGTGGAGCGTTTCTATAATTGCTTTACCTCATGAAATTTCTGCAGTCATCACTTGTAAGTTGTAGACGCGTCTAAGGTCAAACAGTAATTTTGAATTCGCTCTTTTCCGTCTTAATTGATAGGTTTGGGTCCCGTAGGTGAGATTGCAGATGATGCTCAGTGGACATGTAACATCCAACAAGGCTATCTCACACTTTGTTCTCAAGCGTTGGATGTGGTGGGCAAGGCGGATTTGGAAATAGGTACGAAGATTTTATTATTGTTGAAATCAATGTAATTTATCTATAAACGCGGTCTTGCTTTTTAAAAATTAAGGTTTCAACGCTAAATTCTCATCCGACGACACTCCTACTTTTCAATGTCCGAACGGTATTCCATGGAAGGGCATATCCGATGACACTAGGCACTTTGTTCGAGACTCGGCTCTGTTAGTGAAAGTCACTTTTGATTGCTCTTGGCCACCTGGAATGCTTCGCAATGCAGAAAAGATTGTGAAACTCAACATGGCCTCTTTCCTTGCACCCGGAGGTAGTGGAGACATCGTCACATTTGTTCTAAAAATTCAGGGGACGGAAGAGTTCAAAGCACACAAGAGCATTCTATCATGCCATTCAACGGTTTTCAAAGCAATGTTCGAGAGCGAAATGGCTGAAGCTAATAGTAGAGAAGTGGAGATTACGGATATGGGGTTGACTTCTTTCAAGATCTTTTTTGCATTTCTGTACTGTGGCCGCGTCGAATTGGACAAGGAGCAGCACACGCTTGAAGATCTGATAGAAGTGATCAATGCAGCTGAGAAATACGATGTACCGGGTTTGAAAGACCTCGTGGACCTACAGATAATAAATTTTTGTACGACAGAGAACTGTCCCCAAATTTTCCAGGTCGTCTCGAAGTTCGGGCTACAATGCGAGGAGGACATTGTAGAGTTTGCTGTGAAGAACATTAAGGATGTTCTGTTGGCTGTGCCTCAAATTTGAGTGGGTGAAAGTGGAAATTATCCAAAATATCTTTTGTATTATTAAGCTTAGCTATCAAACTTTCCCTGATTCTCATTGGCAATGTATGCATTTCTTTAATGATGTTTAAATAAACTGTGCCATTTTTTAAACGAATAGCTTCTGTTTGGGAGTTGGAGAACAATAATTAGGTCACCTCAAAGTTTCAATTCAAACTTAATTTATTTCATGCAGGCTTTTGTCATGGCAACAACCATCAGATTTGATGAATGGCATATGTATGAGAGACATGGGTTATCATTTTCATTTGCTTGGGAAAGATAAGGACTACACCATGGCGCTCCACAGTCCTCCGTCCTCGTCACTGTCTTCAATACCGTCAAACATGGTTGGGAGGGGGATTGCATCAGGGGTCTGGCCATGAGGGGCATTTTCATTTTCATCATCCCCAACATATTTCCAAATGGGCCAGTCGACAGTGTCAGCAGCAGCAGGGTTCAGTACTGGAGGAATTGGTTCAATTATTGGGTCTTTCTGCTGCACTCCGAATTGAAGAGGGTAAGGATGGCCAATGCCAAATCCTCCAAAAATTGGGACATTGTGGGTGAACTCAGGCTTCTCCTGCTGAGGTTTAGCTTTAGCAACGTTTCTGAAAGTAGAGAATGAAGTCTATATAGTAAAGAAAAAAGTACATAGTCTCATAGTGCCCCAAAGAGGGTTGGAAAAGGGATAGATTGGAGAGGAGACTCACCCTTGCAACAACTTATGGACCAAGTCGTCGAGTTGTACCACTTCGTCATTTTGCCCCATGTCCAACTTGCTTTCCTCAGTTGGGGTACTGGCAGTCAAGAAGTCGTCCATAGCGTCCAAAATGAGAGCTGGCATTTGTGCGAAGAGAGCAGTCATGACTTCATCCTGGATCTTTGCCATTTCTTCATTGTCATACTTCCTTGGGTTGTAGTTTGAATATGTCAATGGGTCCATTGGGGAAATCTGTGGGAAGCCTTTTGGAAAGTCCAGCTTTTCTGCTTTTTCTTGGGGTGGAATCACAACTTCCACGTTGTTAGTGACTGGGTGCTGGACCAGACCCATCATCGTCCCTGGTGGGATTTGGAAGGCGATGAAGAGGATGACGAGAATGGGAATTGCGACTGCCACGAGGAGCTGGATGGTGTTGAAAAGAAGTCTCGAGACATTCTCTTGGCGAGTCCGAACCCTCTCCACTGTGATAGTGGTACAGGCCTGTTTCCTTCCAGGGAATGGAGGAAGGGACAGCTCCACGTCCAAAGAGACCGGGTCCTTCTTCTCCCCCGTGTCTGCTCCTATCGCGACCATGTTGGCTTGTGGGACCATTAGTTTTTTCTTCACTTTCACCCTCTTAAGACGATTGCAACACTATGGGACATGCCGAACAACGTACCCGGAAGGGACTACATTTTATTTGCACGCAGTAATAAATGATTGTCTTCCCCATTGTAATTGCAATTCAATGGATCTCAGGAAAATGAATAAATAAACAATTTAAATTGACAATCGTATGGGTTCACCAAGTGTCAATCTGAATTGTACGTAGTCAAACTAAATTCATGTCATTGGTAAACCATACGCTATGAAAATGTAGAAGATTCATGAAGTCAACGCATAAATTCAACTGTGTCGTATTGCTTTCATTTTATTATTATTACTTGAGAGAGGACATAGTGAGTCGTTTTTTTATGAGACATGCTTCAAATCATGAATGTTGTTAATTAACTCATTAATTGCATTATTATTTCTATGATTATTATTGTAAGTATGAAATTTAAAGCATTCTAGATACCTATTTACTTATTTCTATTTCTGTAGAATTATTGTGGGTGGGTGGATTTACGATGAACATATGAACATGGTAGTTAAAAGTGAACTGTAAAATGTCAAATCTTATCTTTTAAGATACATAAAGCTGTGCGAGTTTTTTTGTGCGAATCGCGACAAAGACATTTTTGCATTGCAAGGTCTTATATCTTATATCTTAACAACTCTTTTGGTATTTTGTAATTACTCTTATGGTATGAATGTATGGTGTCTTCTTAATCGTTTTGATTGTGTGCAACAATTTGATATTTAATAAGTAATTAATCATCATCATGCTTTGAAATTAAAACGTCCTAAGATACCCCATTCAAATTGACATAATGAGTTGAGTACTTGAGTACTAACACTAGCATATCTAAAAGTATTATCTTATCCTACTCTTCACACTTATGAGAAGAATGGTAAAATTAATGGAGAAGCACTGCGATAAGTCCAAACTAGAGACTAACTAAAATATCTTAATGACTACACAAACACGTGGCTCAAAATCTTCAATTGTTTCTGTTGTGGAATGCTGCTGTTTGGAATGAATCCCATCACACAAATTATTACTCTTACAATTAGTCACTACTAATCTTAATTGCAATTGTTTTTTATACATCATACACTATATTACGACTGTGAGGTGACGTCGATAAGTATCTTGGTTGGTGTGGGTGCAGAAATTGAGAAGAGTGCTGGGGGTGAGGGTGAAGGGGACAAAGAGTCCGCATCATCGAGACAATCCCCACTCTCATGCTTTCTCAAATGCCTGTCCAGATTTGTCTGTTGACCAAACGCTCGATCGCAAAGTGGACAACGAAAGGGTTTCTCCTACAATATCACAATAATCATCACTTTATGAGCCGTGAGTTGATTGACCATTCTTAGGTTGATTAGTCTCAAGAAGAGTGTCTTCTTGGAGTAAATGTCGACTCACTTTGTGGTGAATGTTGCGGACGTGGCGTTGGAGGTTGGAGGAAATGGAGAAGGATCTTTCGCAAAAGTTGCATTTGTAGGGTTGTTCCCCAGTGTGGGTGCGGAGGTGACGTGTTAGATTGGCTGAGCGTGGGAACACCTTTCCACAGAATTTGCATGTGTACCTGCTACAAAGAAAGCCAATTATTATTGGTACATGGTCCTTAGGGACTTATATGTTTCTTACCTGCTCCCAACTTTCCCTTGCCAGAGGGGTCCTCCTGGGGCAGGGAGTCCTCCCCCTCCACCCCCTGCCATCTCATTTCTTGGGGACAGACTGTTATGGAAGAAGGGATTGAATGGGTTGCCAGGGAAGCCTGGAGGTAGGCCGGGAAAGTGATGGTGGGGATGATGTGGGGGATGTGAGAATCTCGGAAACGGATGAAGGGCTCGTGGAGTAATGATTTGGGAAAATGCAGAGGCCTTATTCTTCCTATCATCTGAAGGGTCTTTGTTGTTGTTTGGTGAAGAATTGTTATTGTTGTTGTTATTATTGCTTGGGAGTGGCAGTTGGCTGAAATACATCGAGGATGGGGGTATGGGTGTAGCTGATGACTGGGGGGAAGGGGAGGGTGATGACACGACCAAGCGTTCTTTCTTAACCGGGGAATCGTTTCGACTCGACCGTCGAGACACGGCGGGTGAGAGGGATGACTCGTGAATGCTTCTTCGTGAGTTAGGTCGGTTGACAAGGTCGCCATTGCCAATGACGGCAGGGGTGCAAGATCGTGAGTGTGAAGGAAGCCTTGACTTGTTCACTACCTTCACCTCTGGCTTGGGATCGGGTGAGGACAAGTCACTCACGTCTTCGTCTGTTGTGGTCTTTTGTAAGCTGAGGTCAAGCGGGGTGTCCTTCTTGCCCGCTTCGGCGTCTTCTTCCTCCTCGTCCATTTCCGGTTCAATTTCGGTCAGTTTGACTGGTGAGACTTCCACTCGCCTTGGTGGCGATGGGGACGGGGTCCTTGACCTAGACCCTCGCGATGGAGTTCGAGACCTGGATCGATCTCTACTCCCGTTGCTCAAATTCGTTGGCTGCAACATGACTTGAGATGGCCTATTCCCATTCACCATACTGCTCATATCCAAACCAGCAGCCCCATGCCTTGCAGTCACTGCGGCAAAGAGTTGAGGACCAAAGGGAAGGGCGGCAAAAGGATGATACATGGGGAGTGAAGGAGGAAACATGAGTGGAGGAAATCCAGCATTTGTCGTGGTTGGGAAGTGTTTAGGACTCTGGCGTCCCTTCTGATGGTGGTGATGAGGGTGGGGACGAGCATGATGGACTGGATTGGGAGGGAGAGGATGCCGCTGCTCCTCCTTTATCAGAGGCGTGGGGGAAGTTTGTGGTGACCCCAAAGCCAAGGGGCTCTTCCCTCTGGCACTATTATTATTATTATTGCGATGATGGTAGGGGGACGAGTTGTACATCGTCCTCTTATGCGAACGGAGAAACTGAGTGAAATTATTCGGAGACAAGTTCAAGTTCGCTCCGAGAGCGTTGAGATCCAAATGTAGGGCCTCCATGGGTTGGTGTTGATGTTGGTAATTGTTACTATTGTTTGTAAGTGCCACTCCAACTCCGGTCGGCTTTTCTCCTGCTGGCTTGTCCGTTTCAGAGATCAAGACCATTTGATTCTGATTCTCGTCCCCACTTCCAGACCCACCTCCTCGAAGTCTCTCCTTCCTTTCCCTCAACACTCGATCCGAGGAGACCTTCAGGTCCCGGAGACTCAGCTTCAGCCCCGCCTTTGTACTGCCGTTGTTGTTCTCACTCCTTGGCCCAGGTGGGGAGGAGGACGAAGACGACAACTGTTGCTGAAGTTGCTGCTGGAAGTTGTGGAAGTGACTCAGGGATCGGGTAATGGAATGATTATTATTATGATGGTGATGATGAGCCTTTCCCACTGACGATGCAGCGTCACAGAACCTCTTGTGTTTCGCCAATGCTGCTGAAGAGGCAAACGGTGCTCCACACTTGTCACACCGGGATTGTGCTCGACACCCTGCGTGCATCCGTTTGTGACGACAGAGGTTGGAGAATTGTGTGTAGCTTTTCATGCAAACCTGAAATACAGAAAAATGGGGCAAGGTGAGAAAATCATGAATTTGAGGTGCTTCGGTCTCGTGGTACATCTGCCTTGTTTCGAATTCTGATGAAGTTATGCCATTGAATTAGAATGTTTGAAGCAAAGTTAGAGTGTTGATGAGAGGAGACAACTTTGAATAGGAAACCCGACAAGACCCCTGTCGAGTGATCAATGAGGGTGAATATTATTTCCCTTTACTCTTCTACGGAAGGAAGTACTACACAGTCATCGTCATCCTCCTTGTTTACCTCATCCATCCATTCAATCAAACCAACAACAACACTTATCACCACCACCACCATCATCGTCATCATCGATGCTTTCTTTGATTCCTTTCTCTCATCTATTTTCCAGATAAGTACAACAACTACTTCTCCCTTTCCAAACCCAAGGAACTCATCCATTCATTCATTCATTTCATCCGCAATTCATTTATTTTATTTACACGGTACAGCAAAAGGCACAATTGAGAATTGAGTCATTCCTCATTCCAGGGATTCATTCTTTTCTTTTCACCATGAATGTGAAAATGAAAATGTCATTTCAGAAAAGTAGTAAAGTAATGCCTATGACTTGCCTGTAATTTTCAGGTTAAATCTGTGATTCTAAGAGGGTTGCATTTTCATTTTACCCTAACTGTGTTAATTCATCGATTTACATTTACTCTCTCATGGAATAATAACGAACCGAGAGAGGAGATGAGACGACATGACATGACATGACAAAAGATGAGATCGAGATGAGATTTGTTTTGCCCACTGCTGTGAATGTCATTCAGAAGAGCTACATTTGCGTCACATCATCATCCATAGCGTTTGTGTGTCTTTAAAATAGTCACATGAGGAGTCAAAGCCATGGCAAAACCAAATAGTGTCGTTGTCACCTCACCACCTTCACCTTTCACCTCTCGCCAAATATATTTTGTCATTGTACGTAGGTATGAAATGATGATAATTGATAAAATGGTTTTGAGTTACTCACCTCACACTGAAAAGGCTTCACGGATGAATGGATATGAGCGTGTTGTTTGAGACCAGATGAAGTTGCAAAAGTCTTTCCACACTCACCACAAGCGTGGGTTCTGGGATTGGCATGTTGAGCTCTAAAATTATTCCACAGGGACAAAACAAAATTGTTAGAGACATCGTTTTGGATGGAGTTGTCAACATGTTTTCTTTCCTTTATGTCCTATCATGTCTAGATACGTACCTGAGGTGCCTTTGTAGGCTTGCAAAATCCGTGAGAGATCTGCCACATTGGCCACAAGGATACTTTCTCTGGCTTCCTGCTGAATGGTTGGAAGTGGATGGGGAAAGGTCTCGGCTTCTCCCTTTGTTGACAGGGTCGCCCCGGGATAAGTGACCGAGGAGAAAGTTGCTACTGGCAAGACCTTCCAAACCCACGCCAAGTATCCCACCTCCACCAATCCCAAGCCCAAGTTCACCACCACTGGTGTTATGATGACTGTTGTTGTTGCTGCTATTATTATTTCCGGGGCTGTCGTTGTCAGGGCACTTGTCTGTGCCACTGCTCCCACTGTGGTTGCTCAAGTTTTCGATGAGGGAGTCGTCGTCGTGACGACGGGGTCGAAGGTGTCGAAGATGATGAGAGTTGTGGTGGTGGTGGTGGTGATTGATTAGATTCAAATGCTCTGTTGATGAAGAATGTGACACACTTTCATTGTCTTCTAATTCCTCCTCTTCGAGTTCTTCTTCCTCCTCCTCCTCTTCACTGATTATGACTCGAGGATCCTCCTCACCAAAACTGTCCCCACCAAAACTCCCACTTGTACCGTGGTGAAAGTCGCTACTACTGTTGAGGTTGTTAAGTCGGCTGAAGGCGAAACTGTCAGTAGAGAAGTCTCGTCCTGTGTGAAGAAGTAATTTAGAGTTGGTTTTTTTAAGAAAGAGAGTTCATGGACGTCAATTAAGTGAATCAATTAGGCCTTTCTTTTTGTTCAAGAGTCAAAAGGCAACTGAGCAACTTTCCTTTAAGGGGGGAAATTAAGTACTCTACCCTGCCCATGACTTTACCGGTTTACATGGCATAAGTTACTTCCTTATCGTGTGAGTGAGGAAGTCGGGCTGGAAAATGAAATCATGACAATAAAATTGTGAAGGTGGGTGATGCGATATGCTACACAATCATAAAACGTGAAAGTAAAGTACCACCTGAAGGAAGGAAGGAAGGAAGCAAAGGGTAGACGATGTACGATGGCATCAGCATCAAAAAGGAAAGGATACATTATCATTATCATTCTTTACACAAATGCAGGATGCGTATGCGTATATGAGTGAGTGAGTGAAGGACCGGGTAGAAAGTAAGGGTGGTTTTTAAAAAAAAGGATAAAAAAACAAGTTTGGAGAGAGTGAATGAGTTGGATAAATGACAGGGATTGCGCGTCGGTCAAAAAGTCGTGATAAAAAGATGACACCTGGTCCGGAAGCGTGGTTATCTAGGAAATCAAAGGGCTCGTGCTCGTGCTTTATTTAACGTCCTTTCTTTCTTTTCTTCCACCCCCACATGTAACATACAGAATCGTAATTACACTCCTGTACAATACTGAACTCTTCACCGTCCATCCATCCATCCATCCAGAACCGTGTAATCGTAATGTACGCACATTAACAGGATCCTATACGCACAGAAAGAATGGAAAATGCATTGCAATAATGCATAATGAATGACGATGATGATAAGGACAACAATAAGAGGCTCAGTCACAGTTGTTTCCGGCATTCATCTTTTTTCACTATGCCTTCAAAAACTCGGAGGGAAAGAAAGGATTTTTGTAAAACAAAAATGCATTTGGTCTAAGAACTAACTAGATTTCATAACGATTGAGTTTTCTCTCAGAAACTGACATTATGTGCAGCATCCCATTTCCGTGTTTTTGAATTATTTCATTCCATTTGACATGCTATCCTGATTTTCTTTATAGAATGAAGAAGAGACCTAATTTCGCATGTGCTCTCGGATGATAATCTTTTGAATATACAAAACTAAAGCACATCATCTTTCCAAAAATGTAGAAAGAAAGCCTGTCAAAGGAATTGATTTGGCTTACACAAAAAAGGAAAGAAAAAAAGGGATGAAGCTTGATTGACTGAATGAAATTATTGAAAGTAGAAGTGTAAGGGAATATGGGAATTTGATAGCGTAGGAAGGAACGATGTTTTTTAAATTCAAAAGAAAGGGTGCTCTCTCCAAAGCCATAAGGTGACTTTCCCACTAAAGTTTCCTTCAAAATATTAAAATTCATCTTTCCTTCCATCATAAAAATGTATGAATCCCTTTCCTTTCACACGCTATTATCTGCATGATCAAAGTGGGAACTGGTTAAAGGACCCGGGTTAAAAGATACCATCAGCAATCTTGATGGAAATGAAAGAAACGGCCGTTGGATATGGAAAAGTAGGTAAATGAGGTATTTGAAGGGATGGGATATGGGAAAAGGAAGTTGAAGTGAAGAGTACAGAGCGACCGGAAGGAAGGAAGGAAGAATATTGTGAGAACCCGCATTATTTCATTTCATTGTGCCCTTTAAAAGCAGAAGGTGCCCGACTTTCCGACTTACCTCACGATTCTTTAACTTCATTGCATGTTTGACAAAGACAATGATGCACTGCATTAGCAAAAAGAAAAACAAGTTCTTTCTGCGGGGGGAAAAGAAGAGACATTCTTCTAATGCATCGGATGCAAGTCACAGGGTAATTGCGTTATGGTGGGACCCATGGCAGCTGTGATACTAATATACTTCCGGTGAAACAACCTTCATTGGGTTCAGGTAAATAATTGCTATTGGGGTAATCTAATGCACTTTTGACTTGGATGGCGAACTGATTCACACTTGCTCAGCACATTAAGTTGCATTTCAATGATAACTTTACCTTTGTGGTTAGAAGGACCTTCTTCATCCCCGGACAAGGATGACGCGTCATCTTCCCCATTCTGAAAATACAAAAGGAGGAATTTCATTGTACAAAGTTTGATACTCATTGCTCAGATCAATAAATATTTGACATGATTTCAATGACATGTTTGCTTCGGTGAAAGAAATGAGGAAGTCATCATTCAGTCATTTTCATTGTGCCAAAAACTGTAACGGATAAAACTGATACTCTTTTAAAATTTACTGTTTAAACCCCCTTGACTTAAAATATCAGATAACATTTTAAGTTAACATAGGTATATGCAGATGGACGGACACAGTAGTGCATAGTGGCAAGAATAATCCTGTGATTCATTAGTCATTCAAATCCAACAGACAGAAGTCCCGAGCGGATGTGCACGAGTATAAGGGCACTTCAAATTGACTAAAGTGTATCTGTAAATGAAATCTCGTGCCAAAGATGAAACGAAATGATGGAAAAGTGACCTCACCTCCTCTCAAACGCCCGCTCATTCACCCTTTTCCACTTTCACCCTCACCTGCGATTTGATTTTAGTTTTAGTGAGTTGACTTTTAAACCTAATCGACCACAACATCAAATCAACATCTTCATGGTTATGACGAATGTGAACCTACACACACACATAATGAGGGGTATGGTCATTAACTCCTGCCTGACTTTTCCCCTCTTTAACTCTCTACCTTCAATAATACTTCCTATCCCACCTTCCTGTTTCTCTTTTGTACATGAAATCACCGAACAATATTGCCAGGTTGCATGTCCAGTGACAGTAGACATCATTTGGGAATCAGTTCGACGGCAGGTCAGCTTGATTTTGTCCATGAAAAGGAACAACCCCCAACGCCGTGTGCCGTGCAGACACTTTTAGAAAGAAGGTGGGAAAAAAAGTCTCTTTTGGTTTTAAAATCCTATTGTGACTCCATCCCTGGGAATGGAATACTTCAAAATCTCACTGTGCCCCAGTCAATCTTTTGTATCCTTTTCTTACACTGAAAAATCCGTTTGACGTTGATAAATTTAGATATGCATTTGAATTTAACGACACAATTCAACAGCACACGAACGAAGATTCATCAACAACCAAAGGAAGGAAGAAAGAATGCTAACTTGGAGTATGCACGCAATCTTAGCGAACTATTTTGCAAAAACAAGAAAGGACCTTTGACATTTAACTCGTGTTTCTCTGTTCCTTCCTTTTGCCTTCAACTTTTACCTGCCAAAAAACAATTTGATTGAAAAGAAAGTGAAAAGGTTTGAGAAATCTTCTTGAGAAAAAGTCAGAGGGGCTTATCAAACTTCGTTTTATGTATGTGAGCAACGGATGAAAAGAAGTGCTCAATCACATCAGAAAGAAAAAGAAGTCGTTTGAATTGTTAGATATGCGCGTGAATTCTTATGACTTAAGACTTTCACTTTACGTTACTCGGCCCACTAAATGGCTTTGCTTATACGCTGAAGTCTTATCAAGATAAAAGTGGAACAAAATCTGTCATGTTGCATGCAAGGATGTAATTTGGTTGAAGAATGGATACAAAAGTCGAGTAACCCACATAGATAGACGTAGGAAAAGGACTTCATTTCTTCGACTGATATTTTTGACATGTCAAGCCAGAGGCCAGAGTGCAAATTCTAATTTCTTATACGACAACGGTAAAGCATTCTTTATTTATCGTGCAGACGGGTTTATGCATCTAAATACCTAATGATGATGATGATATTAATCAGGGCATTATTTTTTGTGTAATAAATTCATGGGTTTTTTTATCAGATGTAGATTTGCACTGAAATCCTATCCTTCCCTCTCTCTCTTAATCCTTTCCCAATCTATAACCCAAGTAAACACGGAGCAAAAACGCCTTTTCCTCATAAGGCCATTAAGGCAACCTTCTTTTTAGTTAGACCCGATATCACATCGGATATATATGAAATTGAATCATTAAAGTGTAAAGGAAAGGGTTATTTGGTAACAATGAATCGATTGAGACTGAGACAAAAAATTCTTATTCGACCCACATCATCACCAGATCACACACACAGCACAGTAACGACTGTGACCCAAAATTCATTATTTCGTTATCACCATATAATGTATAAAAACCTTGGCTTGGTTTGATGATGATGATGATGAAGGGAAAAGGATTGATGGGATGAAGGCGCGTGCATGTGGAGATGCACATAAAGTTTACTTTTGCGAGAGTGAAAGGGTTCAGCATTCAATTCACACATTTAAAAATTTGTGTTGGAGCTGAATCCATAGGTCCTCTTTCCTTTCATAGGGTTCATCCTTATGAAAAATGATTTGATGACAGTTGCACAAGGAAGATGATGAAATAGAAGAAATATAGATGATGATGGTGATACAATGAGATGAGCGTTATGCAATGCTACTGCGAGTGTGATAGTAATAATGAAATCAAGACCAGAGAGGTTGAGCGAATTTGTCCAGCAAAGAGAGACCATTCAATTGTTACAAAAGAGGATAGATATCAAGGGATGACTGATTATTATTTTGATTGAGGGTAAATGACAAAAAAATACTCGTATAAAATGAAAGGGTTTAAAAAGTGAAAAGCTATTTTTTACGAATCAAATTGAGACTTCAGAAGCAAAGAGTTTAAAAGTGAAAGTTATATTGTATTGTGTCCCACCTAAGGTAACTCTTTACACGACTATGCGTCTGTTGTCATGTAAAGTATCTCCCACCATGAAGCCAATCTCACTGTACTCTCGTCAGACTCCCTGCCAAGTTTTTAAAATTTTACATTGTACATTACACACTTGAGTAGGTTTTTTAGAGACCACAGCCACACTCTCTATATGGAGGTATCATATGGCGTTCTCATAGAAGTGAAAGTGGAGTGGATGAAATAGTCAACTCTTTCGGTAATTTTAATTCCTGTCAAACATACCTTGCGTGGAACATCTTGCTCAATTTCTTCCTTAAGTAAATGCACTTCCTCACTCGCATTATTTTAGGACAATGAGGTATTAATAACACAATATTTAGGGGAAAGAGGAAAGGAAGAGGATTAAATACCACTATTTAATACCACTCAACGATTGATGAGGAAGTGTTAGTGTTTAGAGTCATAAGTTCAGAAGAATGGGATGACATTATGTTCCATCTTTCAGTAATTTAAGCCCATTATTATATATGGCATGAAATATCTTGTCATTCTCATGACGCGATTTCTCCAAAAAGCCACAAACTCACACTTTCCCATCCCCCTAAATTACATTATGTCACTTAACTGAATAATACAATAAATTGAGTTGTACTTCTCTATCCACTCAAAGTGTCTAACCACATCCGAGAGAAAACAGACACAATTGTGCGTACCACACTCACAGCGTGATTGGAGAAAGGGGAGGAAAGTGGCAGAGTCAAAAGTGCTTAACAGAATGAGGAGTGAGTGAGTGGTCTATTTTATGATCATCATCACCATCATCTTATCCTTTCTTATCCTTCCATCCGAAGAGAGAGATAAAGAATTGCTTTCTCCCTTCTTCCCTGACTAAAAGCAGAGACACTTCACCAGCATCACGATCTGATCATGATACATATTGTGTGATCATTCATCCCGTCCTCACAAAGTAAGTACCCTGTGGTAGTGATAGTTGATAATGTCTCTAGTCTATCTAATCTAGTCTACTACCCGGTGTCTGACATGAATGAGTAAAATGACCGAGGAAGAGAAACGACGAAATGCTTTCAGCGCGTCGTCCAATCGAGACGAACGTGACTATATTAATCACCTTCTCTCCTCACTTTCACTCTCAAAATCCAACCTCCGAAAGGAGAAAGTTGGATATATGGATTTGAGGGTGCACAGCGACAGCACAATTCAATCCATGACTTGACGAAACGATCCCATCGGTTTTTTTACAAGTAATAAAATTTAGTGTCATCATCGTACGAAAATAAAAAGACCATCATTTTTCTCCTCAAATTCTTTCATTTAAAAAACCCCGAACCGTCTTTCTTTCTTTCTGTTCCACTCAAACAGGATTACTATATTTGCATTGTTATGGATTGTGGAAAGGATGATGACATACACCCTCCCTGGATGATTTTTTCCATTAACCAATTCCCCTGTAAAACATGCATTATTCACACCTGAAAACTTTTTAAAAAGGGAACACCATTTCACATTTCCAAACTTTTTCTATCTCATTGACACTTTTTTTTTCATTTCCAAAGCAACCTCGTGAATTGGAAAAATAAGTCGTCAGGATTGTTACGGCATAGAAAATAATACAAATGCCATAGGCTTCAGCTTATGGTTTGGCTTTGCTTTTGCTATTGTGTGACGTGACAAACAATTCAATTTTGGAGGATAGGATAGGATATGTCCGAAAAGGACGACGCTGAATAGAAATGATACAATGTGACGAGGATGATGATGGTTTTGTGTAGAGAAATCAATGCCTTTCTCCTACTGTTAAAAGAGTGTGAAGAAGAGGAAATGGCGTCATTATTTGGGAAACCCACAACTCAATTAGAGACTTCAAAGGGCATGTGTTGTGTGTTGTTATCCATCCACGTCCTCTTCTCGTTTACTGCAAATAATTTACCATATACCTAGATACCTACTACTCTATACCCGTATAGAAATTCTTTGAACAAGGATTCAAAGGCAGAGCATCTTCCATTGTCCAGCGGATAAAATGAAATAGATGGAATTATCTTTTAAGTAAAAGTACGAACGATGCAACGTGAGGGGACAATTATTGGTGATGCATGCAGAAAAATAGAAAAGATTTCCATTTATCTTCCATATCTATCTATTTAACAGCATGGCATCAGAGATCATCCATCAGTTGAAGTGTTATAAGTCCACGAAATGGAAAGATTAAGATTTTTGAAGGTGTTTGTGTATGTCTTTGACAACAAAGGTGCGAAATGTGTTTGTATTATTTGTAGGATGCGATGCGAACACTTTGTCTTGTCAGGGGGATTTGTAGAAAAATCTCATTTTTAATTTTTCAAATTTTTGTGCAGGGATTCTGGATTCCATTCAATTCATGTCTGTCCTGTTCCGAGGTGTGAGGATGACTTGGACTAATAACACTTTTTCTTTTCATGGTAGGAAACGCATTGCACACATACCGTGACAACTTTTACTCATCCAATCCATCCCAATGGGACATCACACCTCGTCCTTTATTCTCTATGCGAAATGAAGTGAAAGACAAAATCTCTCTTTATCCATTTTACCATCAGGACAAAGCCTGATGATGAATATATGGGAATGAGACGGGATGGGATAGAAATAGAAGGGGATGATTAGAAACCATTCTCAGATTACCAGACAAGGAACAAGGGAGAGAACACGATACCGAAAACAGTATTTAAAAAAGGATGAACAAAGCTTAGATGAGTTGGATTAGGTGTAGCCCTTGAAATGAAAATTAATTAAGTTTCTTCGGCATATTTCCCTTCCGCATGCATGCCTATCCATCAGCGCAGTCTCCGTCAGGTAAATAAAGATGTAAGGAAGGGAAAGTGTCATTTGAAAGAATGATGATGATCCCTTCACACATATATTTTGCAGTTTCAAAGGGATGATAAATTATTAAGACGAGGATCTGATGATGAAGCAAGATATCTAAATCTGATCTAAAAAATTAATGATAAATGTTGGGCCCATAAGAAAAAGATGATCTTTAAATTTAATAGTTGCTCCTGCTTGCTGCTATGGCTGATCCTTTTCCATAATTTTCAAAAGAATCTCGCTTCTCTTCTCCACCTTTCACTGACAAAGGTATCGAATCGAAGGTAGGTTGGATGGAGGACGCAGGGCTATCTTGGTGTGACAATTGTGAAAAAGATGTTATTTCCTGAATAGATTCACATTATGTATTATTATTATTATTACTTCATCCGATGCGCATACACAAAATTGCTATGCCTTTAAGCCAGAACAGAGATAGATGATCCATTCCACGAATCCCACCATTCGGTTTTAGATGTAGATAATGACCAAATACCCATTACGAGAACTAAGACCCGTTGCAGAGGATTCTGGATTCGGAACTCCTGCCATTCATTTGAAGAACGTTGCGCGTTGTTGGTTTGATAATGTCGTCAGATATGGTTCATGGAATGGGAGTTGGATGGATGTATAAATTGAAATAACGGCTCAACGCCTGCTGACAAAAAGGGATCCACCTGGGACACTCATCCTTTGTCCCAAAGTGTCCGGCCGCACTGATTGAGATGTCACTGACAAAAAATATCTCTCTCTTTTATAAAGAGCAAATAAAAGTAAACCAAAAGCTCATAGGCTCAAATCCATTCCTCAATTCTCCATGAAGAACGAAGGGTATTTCACAACAACATAATATAACATCATCCATCCAAAGATAAATTCACCATTCTATATTCTATTATTCCATTCTATTCATTCCTCTCCTCTGTCGTCCCTTCGTCTCATCTTTTCTTATCATCATCCTCTCTCTTTTTCTATTCCTTTCTTCCCTTTCTTTCTCTTCACTCACACGCAAGGCATTGAGGACACTTTCATCCCATCCTCTTGCTTCAAACAGTGCCATTTTCTTCTTCAAATTGGAAGCGCATTATTATTATTACCTAATCCATAGTGTAAGGTGTGAACAGGGTAGGGGCCCTATTGCGCAAATTGTACAAGATAAAGTGATGAAATACAGATAGACAACATACGTTGGGATGAGAAAACAGGCAATAATTTTTTACGCAATCCTTAAATCAAGCGAGGGAGAAAGTTGGAAAATAGCTGACTTCTTTTACAATAGAAAAGGAGACAGAAGCAACGGCAAAAGGACATAAATTACAAAGTAAAACATCCGACACACTCATTTACAGCAATAAAAAGGATTCACAACATGGTGCCAAGTCATATTACGGCTGTCTTCTGTCTTCCCTCACTGCTTTCTCCGTATAGCCAAATGGGACCCTAACATGCGATGTGATCCACTCTTCCCAAGTTCAAAGGTGTAGAGAAATGAATGAGAATAGTAATTGTACTTCGCATTCGAACCCGAACTGAAAATCTAACCTTTGATCGAAACTGTACATATTGTCCTTGACAAAAACAGCAGCATAACGGTTTCTGTATATCTTCGACAGATTGTTTCACTTCCAATTGAAATGAAGTGAAGTGAAGCTGGGTGCGAGGGTGGGTGTGAGTGATGGGAGAAATTGAAAAAGATAAAAGGAGAGAGAATCAGATCATCACAGCATAGATCAAATCGTAGATCACAGTGGGAGTATTGGATTCAGTGTGAAGCCCTAAGTAAAGTGTCACATGCCCTCTCACCCATTATTCCATTTTAGGGAAGGAAACAAGCGTGAAAAATGAACCCCTTCCTAAATTGTTGTTGCTGTAATGATAATTTTGTAAGAGGAAACTTATGTTCGCTGGAATAGATAGATAGAATTCTATCCGGCAATACCAAAGTGTTTCTTTCTTTTCTTATTCCTTTCACGATGACGAGAGTGACTTTGATCTTACACAGAATCACTCGATAATGATGGAGAAAGTTTGGAAATATAGTCAAAAAGATTGGAGTCGGGAAAAGTAATCCTTGACCTCGACATAACCTCATTTCAAAATGATCCGAATGACTGACCATCATCAAATAATTTCCTTTAGTGTAACAAAGAAAATTTTTGTAATGATCAAAAACAGAACCCGCGATTGATTGACCATCCCTCCATTTCTTCCGCCAAAAATAAAGTTATGAGCCCGTGTGTTGTTGTACTGTGTCCGGAGATAAGAGTGTCCTAAGTGGTGGTGGGTGGGTGGGTGACAAAAATATA
>JAQIWU010000612.1:0-23826 GCA_034696445.1 Isotomiella minor
AGGTAAGGAATAAATCCAGACTTGGCTTTGTGTTGATACTAACTTGTCTTATCCTCCTCCAAAAATGACAGGTCATTCATTGTTAATTGTGATGGAGGCGACTCGTAATACGGATCCCCCCAACCCACCGCCACCGGAGCCATGCTTCCTTTGCGAGAAAAGGGGTGGAACTGTGGAAGTGGCGTTGATGAAGAAACCTCCTGTGACCCGTGGCGATGACCCAGGGCCTGTCAACGTTGGTTGTTTGATGACGTTGGAGTTGCTTTGTAACTTCTTAGGGCCCCAGTGGGAGAAAAAGAAGAATAAGAACAATAAGGAAGCCTGGTTCAACGAGACGTTGTCGCAAATGCGGGGGCTTCTTGACTACTCCAAGGGAGGGTTGGACGGGGAGTCGGACGTCAAGTCTGTCCACATCGCTTTCTGTAAAAACTGCCTCAACGTTTTTAAAAGTCTGGATCTACTGCAGATGGAAGCGTCGTCTTTGACCAAGCAAATCGTTATGCGGAAAGGGAAAATGGCAATGGCAGGGGGTGGCAGAGGTGCTACTGAGACTGACGTAGGGAATCAAAAACGGCAACAAGAAGCGACGACAACTGACGACAAGCCGAATTGGAGAGGACTACCAGGATGTAGTTATGTTGCTGTTCGAGGTCGAGGCCGAGGCCAACGTCGTCAAGTACCACGGGGAGAGTCAGGCTCTAGCAGCATTGGTATGAACAACTACTTCAGATCCCTGTTGTCAACTGAGACTTTGAACGAGGATGGAGACAATGTTGTGGGTGTGAGAGGTACGAGTACTGCTCCTGAAGCCTTTGGAGCCTTTAGAGGTCGAGGCCGAGGCCAACGTCGTCAAGTACCACGGAGAGAGTCGGGTTCCAACATTGACGAATTGGTGCAATCCGCTTTGTCAGCTTCGGAGGGAGAAAGTGAAAGTGTTGTGGGTGTGGGTGGAAGTGAAATGAGTGCGGTTCCTCATGAAGAGGATGAATTTAAAGAAAATAACGTTACGACCACCCAAGCTGCTGAGGAAGCCGTGGTCGTTTGTGAAGAAGAAGAAGAAGCAAACAAGGGACCAATAAGGGTTCCCACTCTGCGATTGCAGATGGAAAATCCTTTTGCTGATTTCGTCGCTTCTGCTTCTGCATCATCTGATGAAACTACTACTACCCCACCAACGCCCAAGCCCATCTTGAAACAAGTCAACCGACTCTAATAATAATTATTGGTCATTCAGTCAGAATCAGATTCAATCAAGTGTCTATCATACTTATTCTTTAATACTTAAGCGGATTGGCATGCTGTTACTTTATTGTCTAAATTTTATCCTTGCCTCTGATTCTGATTGAAAGTTTTCGTTTAGTCGTTTTCCGAGGAACTATGCATGTTTTAAAAGAGTGTCTTTTCTGTTTTTGTGGGATGTTCTATTTTATACCCTTGCCTCTATGATTGAAATGAAAGCTCTGGTTTCAATAAATGAATGAGTCTAGAATCGGCTTTATCATTCCATATTATTATTGCTCTAATGCCACACCCTTCATTCCAGACCTTTCTACTTTTGTTATGGCTCGGTTAGGCTTAGAGGTACCACAAATAGACAGTTGTGACGTCGAAATTCTGGCGACGAACCTTAATTTGATGTCTTCATCCAAGTCATTCTTTTTGTCCCATAAAAAAAAGTTCCATTTTGAGCTCAAAGCGCATTTTCTGAAAAGCAGGCAGCTGACATCTGCATCCACGCCGCATGCCTCATTTCACTCGACACGCACACTTTTCCTGCTTTTCCATTTTTTCGAGCAAAAAAAAAAGATTAAAAAATTTCCAATTCAAAACCCAAAAAAAGGACAATCGCTCAAAATGGCGTCCGGATCGTCGTCATCTTCTTCATCGAGACTTGAACAGTTCTCGATGGTATAAAAACTTTTAGATTTTTTTTCTTAAAAAAAGTTTCATTTTTTTGAAAATGTCTTTTATTTTCTTTGTTTACAGAATGCAGTTTTGCAGGGTGTCCTGGAGGACGTGACGGCGGGTGTGGCGGACACCTTTCGGGACTTTGGGATTGATGACGGGGTTCGTCTAGAGATGAGGGCGCTCTGGGCCAAGAAGTTAATGGAGGAGGGGTCCGTAGTGGGATTTAAAGGTGAGATGTATATGTTTAAATTGGTCTTTAATAATTTATTGTCTTTTTCTGTAGACGAAGGTCCCGTCAACCCTAATCCGGAGCCGATGTGCATGATCCCTTCCTATGTCCCGGATCATACAATGATTCCTATGGAGGTGACTGCGCCAACTGGTGAGGTATTCAAGGGACACGTCCCCGCCGGCTTGATTAAACGGAATGATGATAAGGTGAGAGTTGCTTTTGTAGGCATTTCTTTTATTCAAGTTTTTTTTTTCTTTTATAGGCGATCGTGGAGGCCCTGGTGGGAGGGAAGAAGAAGGTGCTGCAGCTCCAGAAGAAAGCGGGGCTCCTCGGAAGGGAGGAGAAGGAGCCTAAGGTGGTGGTAAAACAGGAGGAGGCAGGGGCGTCGGCGTCAAGGTCCTCTGAAACTGAAAAAGAGAATCGACCCCAGGAGAGTGAAGGCGAGGAGGATGATGAGGATGAGCGTCAGACAAAGGCACTGGACGAGGCCCAAGACTACATCCTCTGCCAATACGACAGGGTATAAGCTTTTGAGAAGCCTTAAAAGATAACCATGACCTAACTTTGAACTCTTTTGTCTTCAAGATAACTCGCAATAAGGTGACGAACAAGTGGACGTTGGACCTGGTCGACGGCACAGCTCGTATCAACGGCAAGGACTACGTCTTCTCAAAGGCAAAGGTGGAGACGCTTCCTGACTTTAAGAAGAAGAAGAATAAGAAATAATGAAAAGTCTGTCATTAATTGACTGAAAGGTTGTCCCTTTTTTTGAAGGAAATGAAATAAAAAGACTTAAAAATCTTGACAAAAAAAGGCTCCTCTTTTGTTCATCATCATTATCATCCTCTAAGATAAGCATCGATTGACTCTTGATGATGTTTTTTTGCATCCTTTTGTCTTATCTCATTTCTTCATCTCTTCCGTCTCAAATTTCTCTAAATCTTTGCATTCATCTGCTCATCATCATCGCATCGACCATTTCATGCCTTTGCATTTGCCTCTGCTGAGCTGCACCAAAAAAGCAAAGTTTTTTTAGCCACAGTTGTTCGCGGATTCGCTTGTTTTTTTGGCAGTCTTTTTTCCTGAAAATTCTTGGTCCAAAAATTTTTTGTGTAAAAATTATGGCGTCTCCCGTGCAGTTGGATGATAATTACAGTGACAAATTGGTATAATTTTCTTTAGTTTTTTTGTTAAAAAATAAAAGTTTTTTTTTTTAAACCCCAGAGAGAACTTACGGCCATCGTCCAGGAGGGGTTTGCGGAGCTGAATTTGGTGTTCAAGATCCTTGGCCGTGAGGATGAGGATCAAGTGATGAAAGCCGTGACTGTGAAGGTGAAGGAGGCTGTCATGAAAAAGTTTGGTGGTAAAAAGCAAGCCTCTTTCTAAAATTATGTCCTAAGGTCTTGTCTTATTTACATAGAACAATGTCTGGGCGGGACCTACGCGTTCCCTGTAGAGGTTGAGGAAGAGGAGGTGCCGGGGGGGGGCGTGGCTCTCAACAGAATGTTGGTAGGTCAAAAGTGTCTTCTTCAAATCATTGAGAATGAAAAGAATGTCTTTTTTTCATCATAATAGACTGTCGTGGAGGATATATTTGGCACGGAGAGGATGCTGGAGGTGAAGGAGAAGGTCCTCGAGATCAAAAACAAGGCCAAAGAAAAGGAGAAACAGGGGGAGGAAGGGGGTGGCAACGTAGACCAAAAAGCTTAAAGGAAGTCTTGATTTTAAAACGTTTGTTCCTACATATTTATTCAAGAAATAAATAAAAGAAGCTTCACAAAGGAATTTGAAGTGTACTATTCTTCCGGCTTTTGTTTTTGCATCAGATTCCAAATTTCCAATTCCAAATGTTGCAAATTTCAAATTGAGACAAAAGATTCGAGATGAAGAAGTTAGGCCTCTCTCCTCTGGCGACAGCGGAAGGACATCTGGTGTGGAAGTGGAAAGGAGACCAGCAGAGAACGCATGCAGATGAGAGGAGAGGATCCACACATCCACATCCACATCCACAAGCAAATTTTGACCACTCCTTTTATTTTTGTGACTGACGAAATTTTTTTAATGTTTTGAGTCTTGTTTTTATCCTTTCTTTCGTAATTTACTTTTTTAAACAATCGACTGTCCTTTTAAGATATACAGAATTATCAAAGGTAAGGTTCTTTTTTAAAGTCTCAAACTTTAAAGACTTTTGGTGAAGACAATTAAGGTTCCAAAAAACATTAATTCTAGTGACAAATTAGAGTAGACTTTTTTGGCGATGGTAAAAGCAAAAGACGAGAGACATGACCCGTTGAACATTAAAAATGCTATTGATTTTGTCAAATCCTTTGCCCCATGCTATCTCAGCCAATGTTCATTTGAAGGAGAAAAGTCGACATTTTTACTTTGCCTTGGACGATCCTTCGTCTCAGAATGACCATAGCCAAAAATGCCTCCACTCTTTTGTCATTAAAACTAGTGTTGGAACCTTGATTTGTATCCTACACACAAAAATCTGCATTGTCACATAAAAAAGGTTCGAGGGCTTACCTTCCTCACTTCCAAACCGTGAGGAGCATACTCTCCCTTGAGTCCAAGGGACCCACCACTTTGAGCTAAAAAGTCCACAGGGTACCAATCCATGGAGTTCATCCCCGTGTCGAACCGGATCTTTGTGCCTATGAAAAAGAGAGTAATATTTTAGGATCTTTCCAAGATGTTCAAAAGATAGTTAGTACCTGGCATGAAGATGCTCCAAGCAGGGACAAGGAAATTGAGTGACTTTTCCTGAAGATCCTCATAACTGAGGGAGTTGGTACTCGCTTGTGACGGGGCTGGGCTGAGGAGGGTTGAGGGGACCATGTTGAAACATGACGAGGACGAGGAGGAGGAGGACGATGACGTGGACGAGGTTGAGCTTATCGGCGTGCTCACGGAAGTCTGATGATGATGCTGTTGCTGTTGATTGTTACCCCCTCCTAAGTTGTTACTGGAACTGGAGGGGAGGTGGGGCGAGTTGAGACTGAGATTCGTGAACGGACTACTCGGAGGAGGGTAGAGGGAGGCTCTGATCGGGGAAAATGGTCCCTGGTACAGGGAAGTGTCTGGGTTTGAGTAGCTAAAGACAGGGGAGTTCATGAACTTTGGAGAAGGTTCATTCGGAGTGTAGAAAGGCGTCGGGGTTTGTAGATCCCCACTGCTATTCGTTCCAGAGTGAGCATGATGCCCATTCACATGACCCCCATCGTGGGCGTTGTTGTTGTTACTCAGCTTTGAAGAAGAGCTCGTCGTCGTGGGGGTTGCGATGGGAACAAATTCCAGCCACCGATTCGGAGCGTAGGAGGAGGAGGACCCTTGGTCCCCTCCTGAGTAGGAAGGGAGGTGTGGGAGATGGCTGAGATGATGGTGGATATGATGGTACTGGTTTTGAGACGAGGATACGACGACTGCTCCCTCAACCAAACCTAAACCTGTCTTGGAGGATGAAGAAGAAGAATTGCTGCTGCCACCACTGCCACTGTTATTGCTTCCACCATTTCCTCCACCACCACCGTCACCAAACAAAGGGACGATGGAGGGGGACTCGTCTGAACCGTTCATTGGGACGGGGGACCAGCTATGCCACCTGAAGAAAACAGACAACACAAAACTTTGATATAAAACGCACAAACAAACGTAATTTGCATGCAATGCGTGTCGTTCGTGAAGATCTTTTTCTTCTGCATACATTAATAACGAGAGCTATTATGCGTGTGTATAGTAGTTAAAAGTCCAAACGAGTCTCTTGCATAAATGAAATGCAAACTAAACCAAATTCCATTCACCGTCTGTTCAAATGCTTTCTTGTTCGGCCAGTTTTTGCTTTTCTCAATGAACTGAAGAAAATGAAACAAGTTGGATAGATGATAGAGCAAATACCTAATACCCAATACGACCAGACGAGCCTCTATTTCTTCTTCTATCTAATCACACTCACCGCAGCAGAAGAACTACAAACTATTTCTCACGAATGAACCGAGGCAAAGACACAAGACACCCAAAAAAACTAATCAATGCAAAATGCAATGTGTCTGTGGATCAAATGAAGCTCCCTGCCTTATCTTTATACGTGGTGGTAACCTAACATGATTGGCATTATTGCATCAATTTTGTAATTGGTATTTGGAATTTGATTAAAAAGTCTACTGGGGAAAAGGAAGTCCAGAGAAAAGGCATCATCATCAAAGGTTTTCTAACAGGAAAATACACGTCATTTTCTTTTCTGTCCCAAAGTCTCATGACGACCGACCGACAACCAACCGCAATATGAATTTTTTTAGTTGTTTTAGAAGTTAACCTTTTAAAATTAAGGATCAGCCAAAAAATTGCTTGCTACCTAAGCTACCGAAGCGTGAGATGACAAGACATCCTCCTCCTAAAAAGAAAAAGGAGGAAGCGACGATGATGATGAGCGTCTCCTCTTTTTAATGATAACTTTTTAAAGAATTTATATATTTTTGACAAGAGTGTACAAACCTATGCACGGTCGAGTAACTTTTACTCTCGTCTTTTTATGCTTTCCTTCCTCCATTTACTTACTTACTTACTTAAGGAAAGGAGGATCGTAATTACAATTTAGAGAAGAGTTAAGTAACCGCAGGAGGAGGTACCTCTAAACCAACCAGAAATAATGAGGCATATAAATAAATATAAACTATATCATCTTTTTCGCCAACTAAAATTTCATGGACAATCAGGATGTGATAGGATCTTTCTGCGCTTTATTTGCTTGAGCACCCAAAATTACTATGCTTTTCTTTTTTTCACGGTTTTAATTTTGCACACTTTCCAGACACATGCAACGTCCTACGTCCGGACAAAAAAAAAAGAGACAAGAGATATTAAAGAGGTACCTAAAATTAACTAACATGACTCTCGGCTCGGACGAGTTAAATTTTTAATTATGGAGAGTTTCTGAGATAAGAGCTCTTCTACAACTTTTACAACTATTTTCAATGACAATGTCCTCTCGCCCTTGGACGTAAAGTGAAGGAGAGATCTTTAAACGTAGATGTAATTTTAATTAGAGTGTAGTAAAGCTTCTGTAGTCTGGAGAGAGATGAGAAAGAAGATTGACGTTTTTCTGCTGACCAAAGAAAGGTGGTCATTTTCTTATCTAATTTAAATTGGCATGACGACGACAGTCAAGAGGAATTACCTACCTGTGGCAAAGAGCTTCCTATTAACAACACTAAAAGTAATTAATTCTCTCTTAAAGGGCAAAAGGTCGATACTTTATCCCCACCACGACCACACCGTCCGTCATTATTTTCTTGTGTACAAAAACGTTCCACACAGACACACAAATGTTTCCAATACTTTGTTTTGCAAAAAAACTCTCCTCTCTTCTTCTTTTTGCGCTTAAGAAAAACCCACTTACTTACACTCTACCAGGAGGAAAGAAGCCAACTAAACTAAAAACTTTAAAAACTATATAGCGTTATAGTCTTTTTCTTCTAATGAATGAATTGTTGGCCTGCAAAAGAACAAGAAGAAGACAAGACGGGTGGGTGGTTGTTGTAAGGGGAGAGGAGAGAAGCCGAGAGGGTATGAATGAAAAATGTTTAAATGTATGGTAGTAAAACCTGCGCGTTACGTTGATTCATTCTCTACACTACTTTACCTCCGACATTAAAAAGACCAGGATGATAGAAGAAGAAGAGGATTCACCGACCGAAGAAGAAGAAGAAGAAGAATAAGAGGAAGGAGGAATGTATTAATTACACACACACACACTCTTGAAATCTTCTTCTTCTTCTCCTCTGATCATTGACCACCACGTTTGCATCCTCAAACCCCCAAGACTGACTAAACCAAGATGATGATGATGATTAAACAAGTTGTGAATGAAGAGGAAGAAGAAGATGGTGGTTCGTTATTACATTAAGAGTTATTTAACTAACTTAACTGCACCTTTTCTCTCTGAGACTTGTCTGGTTCACTTTTTTTGATTGTTGAAAGAATGAATGAATGAAAGAACAAGAAAGAACCTACCTTTTCCGTAGCGGAAGACTCTTGTCACTCTGAGAGAACTTGGGGGAGAAGGGGGACGCCTGTTGTTGGTGGCTGTGGCCGTGGTGAAGGTGGGGGCCGAGGTTGATACTGAGATCGAGAGGCGGTGGGATGGGTTTCTGCTTCCGTAGGTGTTGTTTAGTAGGCAGTTGTTGTTGTGTCTGGGCTGAAGGACCACTGGACACTGAGGCCAGACGTGACGATGATGACGACGACGTTGGCGTTATTGGCTTCTTCTTGTGAGGGTTACTGAGATCAGTGGGTTGGTCCTGGTCCGACTCTGCGGACTCTTCTATTACTAAAGCTTGGGCTTCTTCTTCCTTGTTGTTGGATCGAATCAGAGGAATTGGCAAGCAGGAAGAAGAAGTTGAAGACGTTGTGGAAGTTGTGGTATTAATGAGTCGGCCAAACATCAATTTGTTGCTCTTTGGTGATGATGAGCTCTCACTGGTAATACCATCTCGGGATATCATGGATATCCCTCCACCACCACCACCTCCTCCTTCCTCATCCCCCTCGTCCCAATCCATCTTATCACTGCTACTACTTCCACCTCGATCTCGATGATGAACGTGGTGGAGAGACCGATGCTGCTGGTGGATGTGATGATGATACTCCATAATAAATAACTCCGTAATAAATTAACTTCTTAATAAAAGATGTGGTATATCACACACGAACCAGACTGGATCATTAGCTTTTTTTGTTGTCAATATTGACAGTAGTGTAAAAGTAATGTGTCCAGTCTCCTTGTATCAATATATAGTATATAAGATTACAACATTTCCATTGGATCTTTCAATAAATCCCTCTCAATCAATCAATCAATCATGTCTCTCCTTCTTACTTATAGCATTATCAATTACTATGAATGTCTGTAATCCGACTTTGACTTGACTTAACTTAACAGAAATCAATATCTAATCCAATTCACTCTCGACGACAAGACAAGAAAGTAATGTACATGGACAAATTACATGTAATAATAATGTATGGAGAGACAATCAGACTTTCTTCTTCTTTTATGCCTTTTCCATTTGGATCAAATGTCTGGGTCTTTACAAATTATAAGATTCTAATAATTGAGATGATGATTATTGTACTCTTTTGAAGTTAGTAGGGCAGTTTTAAAAGAATACAAAAAAAGGAGAGATTATGATGAATGAATCAAATAACTTTTAAACGTCTCCTTCCGCTTTAACTTGGACTGCACAACTGATGACAGACAAGCAATGTTCAAAATTGAAATTGAATTGACGATTGAGATTTGTTTGTAATTGTGTAGTAATGATTGCATATGATGAATATTGAATTGTGAATTGTCCAGCCCTCTTAAACTTACATACAAATTAATAATAAATTTTACGACATATGCAAAGATGACATTTGCGTAGCGTATAAAATTCTGGCTTAAATTGATTACTGTTTAAGTCAAGTTTGCATATGAATTAAATTAGTCTTATCTGAATATGAGAAGAGACGCTTTGCGTTGTTGTTGCATTGGAATTTGTCTTGATTGTCATTCATTCATTTCCTTTTCATTCATTGAGAAGAAGGCAGACTTTCTCCTGGTCCAGAAGAGGCGCAACAAGTGTCCCTTTTTTACTTTTGTCCCGCTCCTCCTGATGCTTTCTCCGAGACAGAGACAATGGCATGGATTTTGATGATGGTGATGACGCTATTATCGATGACGTCGATGAGTCTTCTTCCTCGTCGTCGTCGTCAGCAAAGTTTATGAGTCTTCTTGTTGACGTAGTTGAAGAAGACGTGATTTTAAAATATTTATTTTTTGCACTGTCACAAGCTCGTTTAAATTTAAGAACCGTAAGAAGAAGGACAGATTTGGAGGAACTTTGACTATTGCTTTTGCTTTTGCTATTATTATTATTATGGCTATTAATAAAGTTACGACTTCCTCCACGACGATGATGAACCTCCATCCATCCAAAAACAAGCTTTTTATTTAACTGCTTAACATTGAACTTTTTGTACAAAGTCAAAAGTTCTTGTGCTTAAGGATAAGAAAGAAGAAGGGAGTTTTGGTGGTAATTAATGATTGATTGTTAAAACACTTTTAATGACACCAAAAATATAATGAGTTTAAAGTCAAAGGCACTTTCTTTGTCAGATGTTGTGTGTGTTGTTGTGTGTCTGTTCAATTGTTCTCTTAAATATCACTTGTCTTTTTCTTTCTTCTTCTTTTAGCACAGTTTGTTCTTTTAAAAGTGTTTGTTTATCACAATGGAAAAGTTAAAAATTGTCCAAAATATTGAGTCATCTGATGAAAGAAAGACTGCACTTTGATGATTAATAATACTCGTGATTAAAAGTAAGAGTGTAGGTATCAGCAGCAGCAGCGAGCGTTGTTGTTAATAAAAACCGGATCTCAAAAGCTCAAAAAGACTTTCTTTGCAGAAACTTTTTATGAAAAGTCTTGTCTTGAATGTTTCTGGAGAGTTTGGTAATTTTTTATAGTTTTTTTTGTTTGGTGGTGTTGTTGTGAAAGGGTCTGAGGTTGAGCTGAGATTGTCTTTTCCAAAGCGTGTTGTGGGTCTATTATAATGATCCTCTGTGTCTCTCTCTCTCCCTCCGTTCGTTCGTTCAAAACTTAAAACACTTTTATACTTTTCCTGTGTGTTGAATCATTTTGCCTGATATGCAAGTTGTAGTGATGCATTATTATTTGGACGACGACTGACTGTGTATGCAACGTAAAATAACGTACAATGTGTTTAGTAATACATGGATATAGACAGACAGAGGAGAGAGATAGATAAAACAACCACTTATAAATGCACTTGCCAGAGAGCCTGCCTGGTGGTATTAAAAACTTACATCCAACTACTTTTCTACTGCTGCTCCTGCTACCCACACACTAAAAACTGCTTTGCTTTTGCTTTTCCTCGTAATAATAATAATGGCAGAGTTGATGCTGTCTGTAGAAGACTACACGTTTGGTTTTTTTTTGGAATTCTTATATGCGACCGTCCTGTTCGTCCGTCCATCCGTCAAGTCACCAACGATAGCAAACACACGTCAAAGAATGTCTCTAAATCGGAGTCGTTTTGTCCAACTCCTTGCACAGTAGTGACCTTTGTCAAAGGTAGTAAAAAGGTCACCAAAGATAGTAAAAAGGTCACAGAAGAATCCACCATAAAAATAAATTGGAGTCGTTTAAAAAAATGCAGCTTTTTTGTCGCTCAAAGACAACTCTGTGTTTTTTTTGTGAGCTTCGCTACTTTCTTTCTCTACCCTTTGGTACAGACAGGTTTATTTGTGAGAGTGTTTAAGATGGTTCAAGTTGAGAGAGGTACCCCTCGTGGAGAGTTTTTGGTAAAAGCTTTGTTCAGTTCTCTCAGTGGCAATGGTACTTCCATGGCATGGCATCATCGTATCGTTCGTTTCATGTATTTGAGATTCAATTCACCCACACACTCACTCTTTTACAATTTCACATGTGCAATGTGATGTGATGGAGGATGATCTTTTCATAGTCTCTTTTCTGACTCTGTAAATATCCACAATCCACAAGCTTTGCTTTATGATAGAGATGGAGAAAGAAAGAAGAAGCGTCCAATTATTCTGTCACGGTCATGTTATGTCATGTCATGTCAATTTCCTTCGACCTCTTCTCCGGTCAGTAGTCCCGTCCCACCACCACACAATCATCATCATTTCTATTCATTCCTCCAGAGACCTTTTTTCTTATGCTTTGCAGTTTTATGACCCTCCCATCAAACACACACAAATTAGTGCAGAGGTCAGTTGTAATAAAGTCGTCATATATCAATCCATCAATCAATCACAAACAAATAAATTACACGACATGCAAGTGTGTAAAGGGAAAGAGATCAGGTTTCTCTCAGGGGCAGAAATACGTGTAAAGGAAAGGGTTTTTGCTTCTTTGTAAGGTGGAACAAAGAAAACGTTTGTTGGAAGAAGAAGAAGAAGACAGACTACACATGAAATGAACAACACAAATTACAAAAGTGTAGACAAAGATAAGGTGGTGGTAATGGTAAACCAACAAACGTGTAGTTCTTTTAAACAAACTTTTAAAACTGGATGAGTCAGCTTCCCATGTGTGCATTTGCACTTTTCCCATTCGTTTTACAAGAAAAAGGGCTCAAAATTCTTGAACGTTTTTTGAAGTAAAAGTCAAATCGAAGCAAAATGTACTTTCTTTTTGTATTGACACAAATGGTCGACCTGATCCACGGATGCCTCCCTTTCTTTTTTTGTAGTAAAAAAAAGTTTAAATTTTAATTTAATAGGATCCAGAAGAGAGCTACTGTGTTTAGCATTTGCTCATCATCGCAATGAATTATCTCATCCTTTTTCCTCCTGCTGCATGCACAATGATGATGAACATCATCAAACATGAAATGATCATGATTTACATTTACTGCAACATCGGTTTTTGAGAGAGAGACTCGAACTCTTTTTTACTACAATGATGCAACAAACAAGTATGAATCGTGATACTGTTAAAGGCTATAAATGAAAATCATAGAGAGACATGGTTCATTTGAAAGACTTTTGTGGTGATAAAAATGTGTCACAAGACATGAAAACGTAGCGTTATGAATGTTTTAACATTCTGTCTCTCTGTCTTATCATCATTGAATTGCGTTGTTGCACAACTTTAATTAGCTATTTATTTCATTATTTTTGTTGAGTCTGCGACTTGTTTCTTTCTTTCTTTCTTCTGCGGTTGCTTATTTTGCTTTGCTTTGGGCAATCAAAATGTGTATTCGATCATCTTAAAAGACTTCTTCAGAGGAGAGGAGCACGCGATTTTATAACGGGACAAGATGACTTTTATGCAAAAAAAAGGACCGTCTCAAAAAACCAGGTTTCATGAAAAAGTTTCAGGTTCCTTTCCTTCCTGTGACGCAGAAGAAGTAGAAAAACGTTTAACCAAAAACCACTGATAGATTGATAGATAAGTGATTGATCCATTCATTCATTTACATGTGAAATTAAATGAATGTCTCTCATCTAAAACCACAATTTTTTTTGTCTTTTAAAAGAAAGAAGGACATTCATTAAGACGTTTACGTTTGTTTTAGAGTCATATATGACGTAGAAATGTTTTATATGTGGTTTCACGTTTCTTCTGTTCAAAACAACAAAAACCAACCTACTTTTCCTGTCCAATAGATTTTGTATTTATTTCCTGTCGGTTTTAAAAAGTTGACTTGACCTACGTCATGTCATGTCCCATGCCATGTCTGTATTGCATAACAATAACAAAACGTACATCATCAGACCACTATTATTTCATTTTATACGAGTCAAGGTAGAAAAGATTAGTCACCACACGAATTCCCACTAATACTAATTGTGCAAAAATATGATGACCAGTGACTGACCACCTCATTTTTATGCGATTAAAGTAATGAGCGGGCAGTAGTAAGAGGTAGGTAATTATATAGGTGTGCCAAAAGCCAAAAAACGCAGACATACATATGAAAAGCTCACTTACCGTGTGTGCCTGCTTCCTCGTACTCTATTATCTACAAAACGTTTAGGAAAAATAGAGTTTTAATAAAGCACTAACTAACTTGACTATGCTGTGTGCATTTGGAGAGAAAGTAAGCAGAAAAGTTGTAACTCAAAATAGGAAGGCATGACAAGACATACGCCTGATGCAATGCAGAATGAAGCATTCCATGTTGAATAAATGACGCAATTAATTGAGGGTCATTGTTGTTGTTACAGCATAGCATCTTTGACTGTGTTTGTTTTGGCTAAAAAGCAAAAGCGACTAATTAATTATGAGTAAGTGAAGAAATAATGACGTTCTTTTTTGCATAATTGTCATATTTAAGAAGATCGAAGATATGTAAATCATTCAATTCCATCCAGAGATATGAAATGAAATGGAATTACAATAACATAATTAATTAAGCAATCCACACATTCTTAGCGTAACTCCAGTCCAGACATAAGACGCAACGTTTTAAGCTATCTTTTCTCAAGTCATCTTTTTAGCCATGAAAAAGTCTTAAGCCTATAAGCGATACAGCAAATCTTAGCCACAAAGATGTAGCAGAAAAGTAAATCTAGGTCGCAGAGTCTGGCACTTTATAATTTTGTCATTGTCTCCCGTTAATTACAAGTGGTTTCGTAACTATCATCACTGCATTTTCCTCCGGACCATTTGAGCTTATTTCATTTCATTTCATTTTCGTGGTCCAGAGACCGTACAGCCTCTGGATCTGGATGGTGATTAACAAGGCTATTATCCCAGTAAAAACTAGAAGATATGAGATGAGAGTTCTCGTTGGTGTTAAAATGAACATGCATCTGGTGTTGATGTTCATGTCCGTGTAGTTCAAGTAATTTAAGCCAAGGAAGAAGAAGAAGAAGAAGAAGAAGGGAGCTTGATTTAAATGCAAACTACCTTTTAGCCACGTCCACGATATGATGATGACTTGCACTCTTCTTACATTTTCTTAAAGAAATCAAAGTCTCTCTCTCTCGACATGAAGCCCTGTTCCTTCCTCAAGTTTCATTCTCTCCAATTTTATTTGTTTGAATTTGAATTGCCTGCACAGGTTGCAGGTATCTCCCCTGCTTGCCTTCTCCCTTTTAAAACATAAGAAGATAAACAAATGAGGCCCAGGAACGAACGAACGAATGGATGGTAGTAAAAAGAAGAAGAAAAGTCAGGTGAAATGACGTAAAAAAAAGAAGAATAGAAAGCTTGGAGGATACTCTGCAAGACGACATACGCAGGCACTAGCTTGATTTTAGATTTTATAGCAATTGCTTTAGGTTTATTGGAGGGTGTGACTGGGTTTCCTATGCAGGTGTGATGTGATGTGCTCTCTAGACTAGAGACGAATTAACCCTTTGTTAGATATACTTTATTATTATTATTTGCTTGTAAACATTAAAAAAGACGAAGAAGAAGAAGAAGAAGAAATTGAGCCGAGCAAACAACATGGATTGCATTACGTTACGTTAGTTAGAGAGATCCATCATCGATCACTGAACTGACTTTTTTTGTAGGAAGGGAGGAGTAGAGTGTAACGAGTGTTGTGTGTGTGTAGGTAATTTCATCATTTCATTCTCACCTTTCTCTTAGAAAAAAGTTAAAAAGTCAGGGTCAGGATTAAACGGTCGTGACTCGTGAGCATATCTAAAGTTAAATGAGGTAAGGTGAGACCACGACATGACACGATCCACTTCCATCATCATTTTTGATCCATTCATTTTAATCCAGAGTCAAAAATCTCCTTGACTTTGTCCAGTACATCATGTACCGAGATTATCTCAAATTGTAAATGAATCAAGGCCTTTCCTTTTTTGTACTTTGTTTTCTCTCTTTCTCTCTCATTAATTAGCACATTTTGCATTTAATTTGACGGTTATGACTTTTGTTAAGGATGGTCTAAATTGTATAAAATAAAACCAAAATTGTAATCAAATTAAGAGGGAATAAGTGGAGGCTTGGCTTGTATTTGCATGGATTTTTTATGAGATGATAAATTTGCCACAATAAATGATGCTGAAGTCTATGTCTTTTCCTTCTTTCTTTCTTTCATTTTCTTTTGCAGAAAGGAAACTAAAATTAAGAGCATAAGGTATGCAACAATGCAACTTTTTTTCTCTATTGTTTTTATTACAGCTTTTATTAGCTTATAACTTAGCAGGTATATGGGGTTTGTTTCTGCTTTTTATAGCAAAATTCCTCCACGCTACCACCGGATATGATATAAAATATACGATTGGCTGAATCATACTCTAATTTTTCAAGTGCTCTCTTTTTCTTGCTACATATTATTTCATACAAACTTCAACCTCAGACAGTACCTGTTCATCATTATTATCTCATACATTTGATACAAAATGTATTCCTATGCAAGCAATATAATGATATTAATGACCTGAGCAAAAAGTATGTGTGTGTATGAGGTACATTTAGATAAAAATCTGACTGAATTCAACTCTGCGCAAAATTTATTGTTGCTGTTTGTACCCCTTCTCTTATTTTCCGGCTTCTTTTTTTTGTATTTATTTATCAAGAAGGGATTGTCAGTTGTGAATCTTTTTATACACTTTACATTTTTGATTTGATTTTATGCATGGAAAAGCATTGAAAATTGTTCTCTCTCTCTCGGGGAGAAAGAGTGGAGTTGGTTTGGTTTAATTCAATTCAATTCAATCGACAATTAATGTATAAAAACAGCCAGCGATGAGTAAAAACTAACTAAACTACGGTGATGTACCTGTGATTCTTTAATGAATTCCGACTCTTCTTCTGTTGCACTGCTGCTGTTGTTTGTGCTCCTGTTATTCCGTCACTCTTTTGTATTTTAATCCACTGAAATAATGCTTCTTTTGCTCATGAAATGAAGGTTCATCCGGTTCTGCGGTTGCAACAATCCAATGCTCATTTCATATGTGATGGTGTGTAGATTGTGTAAAATAAATGTAAATTTCAAAAAAAGAAGGATGGATGGATGGATCAGTCCACGGTTCAGGTCAAAAACTTATAAAAGACTCTACTTTTTTAAACCTTATAAACATGTAAAAGCAATCCAACGCCCTGTAATTATTCACAGTTTGTGTGTAATAGTTTATGATGTGATTGATGATTGTGAGAGAATTGGGTATGTTATAGTTATCAATTACGGTGTGTATTAGCATGTTTTATAAAAGTACTTTTCCATAAATGTGTATACACAACAATTTTTTGAAGCAAATTACATGGGTTTTATAGAAATATATTGGGATGATGTGCGATTATGACTTTCACATATCGTTAAAGAAAAGGCGTGGTTTTCTTCTAATCATCCATCTATGATAGGGGCAATTAATATGGGACAATGGAAGACAAGCGACCTACAAATTTCCAGAGAATCCACGTATGATTCGAATTCCAATGAATTCAGAAAGACGGTGTCGACTGATTTTTGGACATGCATGCGACTGGAGCTTTTGTTTAGTGTTAAAAAAGTCTGCAATAAAATACACAGTTACCTATTAATCGCCCACACACATCCCATCATCAAATCAACAGAGCAAAGTGCTTTGTTGATCGGTGTTCATTCGGTTGTTAAGAGAACCAATAATTACGACAGTAGTATGACTCACTTCACTACAAGACTCGTCATGACTCACCTTGCCCCACATATTTTCTCGTGTGGAGTGGAGACTATACTTCCCTGTTTGGCTTTTACTTTCCCGAAAAAATAATGAATTGCACTGGGTTAAGTACATAATTAGGTACCCACGTGTCAACAAAAGTGAATCATGCATGCGAGCCGAGCCCCGAGCCAGTAGGTATGTCAATCGGACCTTAAGTTAGTCACTTGCTTGAATAGTAAAATATTACAGGAAATGTTCCAAAATCATCCCCTGCATAGAGAAATGTACTTTTGTTACGTGAAAGTTAGAAAAAGTATTGGCAACTTGCCAACTGAAAGAGAGTTTTGGAGAGTACCTACCTAAGTTGATGATGGGGAATTGATACTTGTGACACACAAACAAAACCTATAATAAATGTGGTCCCAAAAGGTATTAAAAGCCTCGTTGGTTATAAAGTCAATACAGTTCTATTGTTAATTTGATGATTTCCCTGAGTCATGGTTTGCATTTGCATTTGCATATGCATTTTCATTTAGCAAAGGGAGTTGGAAAAAGTTTGTTTTATTTTATTGAGATGATGATGATTTTTTTTGTTCTTCTTCTGCTCATGATGATGATGCTCATCTTTTGTCCGCAACAACGAACTGAAAAATATACGATTTTTAGACTTGACTCGTGTCATGTTGCATGTCCCACCAGACCACGTTACGTTCGTCATGTTTTGTTTAGTGATGGATGAGTTTTTCGTTTTCATTCTGATGATGATCCCTTTGGTCTTCAGAGAAGAGACCAAAAAAAGATACAATTTTATATATCAACCAACGCCTGCCTAGCCTAAAGCCATAGAAAGAAGAGGAATGAAACGAGGCAATAATAATTCGATTCAATAATCATGATCCATACACACCTTAGGTGACTGGAAGCTGCTAAGCTTATAAAAGATTCATGATCATTATTTTGGCCAGCAAAAAGGCTCCTTTTCCAAAACATCAGAGAACCTCTGCTGCTGCTATGATTGATTTTTCATAAGTCCGTTGCCCTAGCAAGCAAACAACCTCCCTTCAACCCAGAGTTTAACAAGTGACCTTTTAAAACGCTTTATTTTTAGGGTCAAAAACTGACTTGATTTGTCCTTTTAATTACAGAAGCCTTCAACTAAAGAAGTAAAGCATTAAAGAGTTTTTTTACACACACTTATTGCTTTTGCTTCTGCATTACGCAATGCAGTGGATATAATGTGTTTGTAAAGTGGCAATAAAAGTGTACGAGCCCAGCAGCAGAGCACACAATAGTCAATTTTCTCCAGAAGCAGAAGCAGACTCTCTCGTCGATTGTTGCTGATTAGCAAAAGGAGAGAGAAGACAAAAACAATGTTGTAATAAAAACGATTGAGAGCCCTGATAAGACAGAGAGAGAGAGAGCTCATGATGATGATTAACTTGTTGATTGTGCTTAGAGACGAAAAGGAAAAGAGTTCTTCTTTGTTCATGTCTCTGTCAGTCAAGTAAGAAGATGCAGAGATGCTAATAATTTCATATCAAGTTTCAAAATTTGATTTGATAGCACTCCATGTACACAACTACAACTACATCGTTATATCAGAAGAAGAAGATGCGTGGAGAGAGAAATGAGATAATAGTCGTCCAGGCTAATTAACAATTATGCCATTGTGCTCTCTCTCTCTCTCGTATTATGATGTTATGATGATGATGATTTGATGATTTGATTTTGATTATTATTTTCATTTTCTCTCCTCATTTAAATTCATTAACTCGTGGTGAACACAGCGAGACAATTAATTATCAGAAGACTGTCTCTCTTCTGTTGGGGATTTGAGAGAATGATTCTTTTGCAACTTTCAAGGTAGGAAAATTTAATTCCCATTTTTTGAAGACAATGCATACAACCTTTTTGCGACAAATGCAGATTTGTGTACAAATTGAGGCTCTAAAACACTAATTGAAGTGACAATGGAGTGGAGGCATTTTTGGCGACGGTCATTCTGAGACGAAGGATCGCCCAAAGAAAATATAATGTCGACTTTTCTCCTTCAAATGAACATTGCGTGAGATAGCATGGGGGACAAGATGTGACAAAATCCAGAGCATTATTAAATTTTCAACGGTCATGTCTTCGTCTTTTGCTTTTACCATCGCCAACACTAATTTGTCGCCAGAACCTTCATTTTGTTGCTTCACCAAAGTCTTTTTCACTTAGAAAGCAAGTATTCTCACCCTGCCCCAATGAATGGCAAAAAGATGTATGAATGTGATAACATTCCTTCCGTCTTGTCAGTTTTTTTCTGTCTCTCTCTGGTGTGGTCATCATCAATAGTGATTTGCAAGTCATGAGAGTCAAATTTTTGGTTGTCTACTACAAATAGCTTTTGTGCACATCCTCACATACATACATCTCTTAAGATGATGATAATGCCCTCAATGGAGACAGAGAGAGAGAGATGATGTGAGGTGCTGATAATCTTTAAAAAAAGAAGCCACATACATAGTCAGCAGCAGCAAAATGATGATGATGTTGCATGATTAGAAGAAAATCGTGTGGAGTCATATAGATATTTTTAGTCTCTTTTGTATAACGACTTCACAGAGATTTGCTCAGCTAGTGGACAATTCAATAATCCTTCTTTATTTTTTTGCTTCCTTTCAGGACCAGCAGTTCCGTTGGACGCTGTGGAAGCAGGTATGAATCTTCTAAAGGGTTAAAAATGTGCCAAACTAATTTGAGACTTATGTAATTAGCCGCTGCAGTGTTCCCCTCCCTCGCCCGTCCCCTCCAGAAGTACCTCCGAGTCACCCGTCAACAACCTTGGCACACAGCCGATAGTGTTCTCTCTCATCTGGCGACTTGTTTGAGGTTGGGTCTCGCCCCAAGGGCCTTCCTCGACCGGTACTTGTCCTGCCAGTCAGTCCTTCAGGTACAACATAACATAAACTTTAGCACTATTGTCTCTTTTGAGAGAGAAAAACATGGTTTAGATTAGTTAGGTTGTGGAGGAATCTCTGAGATTTAAATCAAGTTTGCCAACTTTTTTTTACAAAAAGTAATTGTAATTGGTTTGGTGTGGAATGAACAATTAGTTTGAAATCGTGGCTTGTCCCTCCATTCCACGCCAATCTCCATCTTTCAACCCTCATCAAAAATCAAAGCAATAAGTAAAAACGGCCCATTTCTAATTCCAATTCTCTAAAAAATCCTCAAAAAGAAATTAGAAAATCTATGCATTGGCATTGGCTAAGCCTTTAATAGCTTTTTCTCTTGTGTGTGAAATCGACTCACTTCATTTCAAATAATTTTATTGCTTTTACTTGCTTACCCTCTGCTCATGTAAATGTCATGCAGATATTATCCAGTTTTTTTTCCTTCTTTTTGTTCTCATCATTTGAGTTATGAACCTACCGTGTGAAATCACCATCCATCCATCTCATTTATACTTTTACAAAATACTTGATTTATTTCATATTTGTCCTGAACATTTCATTTAATTGATCAGATCAACTTTTTTTTCTAGTAAGAATTATGACCCCGGTTGATCTCACTCCCCATTGTTTGTCCCATTCCATTTCGTTTGTCTCATAGAGTGCAATTAATCACATCACACAAACAAAAGCCTCACGAACTTTGATACTTTAGGTAGCTAGCAATGAACATAAATCAAATCATTGGATATAATAGCAAATAAGCAGCATTAATTAATTACCCTCTTTGCCCTGTAATTTATATATATCGATAAATGACCAATTAATTTTGTGCATTTCAGTCAAGTCGAGAAGGGGGCATCTCCTCATGGGCCCTGGTGAGTGACCTGTCCGTGTCCAGGACGTTGGGAAAGGACACTCAGTTCCTCCTGAAGAGTGGGGAGGTGAGTCTCCTCGTCTCCGTTGCACCCCTCCCACATTTCAACCTCACGGAGCAGGTCCTGGACCCTAAGAGTAACAAGTTCACCCTCCGACTGTCCTCAGAAACCTCTGTCTAGAAAAGAAGACAGAAAAAAATAAAAGCGAATAAAGACTGCATAATAGTTTTCATATCATGCTACACTTCACTAAATAACTGAATCCATCAAATCAAAAGGCACCCCCTACAAAACTGCCCGGATCATTTCCTCAGGCCAACACAAAAGGAGTTTAGATTTGGTTTTCAGTGATGTAGTGATGATGTGTTTGTTACCCTTTGTAAACTTTATAGCGTTATGATTTTGACTAGTTGAGTGTGTATACTTTTTAAATACTCTTAAGATTATGTAGGCTAAGTTTGTATGAGGATAGGTCAGCTATCAATGTACATAGGTAGGCTATACAACTTTAGTTAATTTATTGATTAATAATAATATGTCGACTCATCATCATCATCATCATGTCTTCAATCCATACATATTCAACATTTCATTTGGCCTTTTAGCTTTATAATAATGACACTTGGCTTAAGATCATGGTCTTAAGTGTTTACTCATATCAATATCAATATCAATCTCCTGGCCCTTCAAATATACATTAATAATGCCTAAAATGTTTGTAGTCCTCGTTTATTTGAAACGCTCATATAAAAAATAATGAAATGACAATAGAATTTTAGAGAACTTGTGACTTTGTCTGCTGTTATTGTGTCCATGTCAGTTCTCAGTGCCTATATCTGTCTTCACTTCAGCTTATGAAATTATGCAAAGTGTCTCTCTCTGTCTTTACTCAAATGCTCAAACTGTGTAAACTTGACAAAAATGACAATTTCTGTAAATGATGATGATTATCAATCTCTATATGCTCAATCTATATCTTCTGTAATTTTGAATGGAAAGTACCTTCGCTATTGTTTCACATTTTCATTTCCAAGTACCAAAATGCGAGTCAGGTTTTAATTTATTTTATTTTATTGCGAGTACAATTTTATTGTAGAAAGAAACGAGAAATGTTGTTTTTTATAGGGTAGAAATCCTCAAAGTATTTTTGACTTTTTAAGTTATTGTAAGACCAAAAAAGTAATCAATATCAATTGCCTATAATATGGAACTACTATATGTATACATATTTATTGCGACGTGTGTCTCTCAAAAAGAAAATAAACTTTTTTGCCAATAAAACATGTCTCATTTGGATTCCAGTGGACTTATATTCCAATGGAATAATGGATTGAAATGCACAAAAAAAGTCATATTTTGTTGTTATTTTTATCAATTCCTTCGTCGGTTGGTAGGTCCTTTATCTTTTGTCATCTCAAGTCAGAAAAAAAGACCCCTTGTCGACATCGCATAGGGCTTTATATTTTATGCGGTTTCATGATGATGATGATGAGCTAATATCCTTAAAACATCACCTCATGTCACAATAATACTAAAGAGAAGGATTTTTGTACAATGGTTTTTGTAATTCTATTAAGATATGTACTCGTATGTATTAATGAATGAGTTCACCCAAAGTTCATTGAATGCAAAAAAATGACAAAAAAAAATCAAAAGAGATATGCATTTTATTTGTTTCAATTCAGTCAGAAAGTAGGACTGAGATTACGCTAAGTCTTATGTGATGATGAAATATAAACCTCATCTCTGCATTATTATAATTTTCTTCAGACAAAGACAACCCTAAAGCGTCGCATTGCATTTTTGCATTGTTGTATGCAAATTAGTCTAGGCACAAGCAGCAATAATAAAATGTAATAACTGTGTCTTCTTCTTCAATCAAAGCGTAAGTAATCTACATTTCTATCACAAATTCCACGTTGAGGCATAATCAATTGTTAAATTCGCATTCGTTTGGTTGGTGGCTGTTTTGGAAGTTAACTTTTAACCACGGGAAGCGTCCGTCATAGAGAAGAATCAAAAAGTCTCTTTGTGTTCCTTTTCCGTTTGACTCTACAGACTCTATGAAAAAAAGCCAAAAATAAATTGAAGACCATTTATCTATCACTCATTCACTTCAATAAACTCGCTTCCTATAAAATGTAATGTTTGTTCCTAAAACCACGGTCAGTTGCACATAATTAATTCCTTCTTGATTAGGACACAATTTCCGCTAGTTTTGCGTTTTGACAAGTATTTTTGTTTACCATTCCTAATGTAAAGTGTTTATACAGATGCATTATTTTAGACCGTTTAAAACTTATGAGTTTCATTCAAATTCACTTTGCACAATTGCTAAAATTCCTTGAAAAGTACATAACATAGTTCTACAAAAAACAACCTGCATGCATCTTCTTGAGACATCTACAATTAGTTGATAAAACCTGGAGATAAAAGACTAATTTTGTCACGCTTTTAAAGTTTTTTTCTATCAGAGTTGGTCAAGATCACAGGGTAAGGAATGAGGTCAACAAGAGGGAAAAAGGGTAATGTCCAAGGGGGGCACTTTGAGACGCATACGATGCTATGATGCAATATTAATTTTGATGATATTACTCAACACAGGCTAAACTCAAAGTTTTCTATTTTTACATTAATTTGCCAGTTTTTTTGCTGCAACTGCATTCTGAGTACTTAGAAAATGCACCTGTCATTAATACTCGTACATGTAAAATAAAAAAGACTTTCCATTTCGCACACAAAT
>JAQIWU010000613.1:0-23765 GCA_034696445.1 Isotomiella minor
AGCTCTTTTTGTATTGGACTTTACTATACCTAATTGTAATTACACAGTACAATTACTGCTACAATTACAAGTGCAATCCAATTGTCTTTAGAGTTTCCCTGTTCCATTGCCCAAATCAAGGTATTGTTTTATTTGCAGGCTACCTGGTATGGGTTTCACCGCAACTGTCATGCGTCTTGGACTAGCCTGTCACATTGAACCCGACAATTCCAAGTAAACAATAAATTGAAAACATGTACGTATGGAACTTTTGAGAGCGCTTGCAACTCGTGACCCAGATTATTAAAGTAAAGTTTATGAGATTTTGGAATACTCCTCAATCGTAGGTCATGAACTTCAATTCCTAGCTGTCCAAGATGCTTTGTTCAAAACAAATAACTGCTGCTGTCAATAAAACTGAGATGAGAGGACAAAACGATATGACATGCTGCTGACACAGGAACTCTTTCGATGAGCTTCCATCTATCATCACGTAGATACTTATCTCATTGAATGACATGTAGGGATTGGTGAGAAATAAAATGTTTTAATACGCTTGACGTGTGTGTGGGTGAGTCCTCTGCTAACATTACTTAATGTGCGACATTACTGAAAGTTTAGTGTGTAGGATCAAATATAGTGTCAATATGGGTCAAATACGAAGCATCTGAATAGGCATTTATACATACCTAGTCAACATTCGCCTCAATTAATGATCCATCTCAACCGAACCCGACCCCACAGGCAGGCAGATTGACTGTACCATGTTTCAATGAAAATTAAGTACAAACAGTGCAGTTAAAAAGTGAAGCTTAGCATTATTGCGTTGGTAACAGTCGCCAAATGAGTGCTGGCTTTGGGATTACAAAAGAGTGGAGAACACTTGAAACGCAGACAGAACGTGAAATCGCTTCAATCGTTGAGCTCCTCTCGACGGTACAGGGAAGTCGATTATTGAAGAGTGAGTCTTTCTCACATTTGTCAAAGTGTGTCAATTAGTTGTTAACAAACAAAGTGAGAAACATGCCAATGAACTCGACTTGGGACGTTGCTTGCGGTGAAGCGTCTGTGGGGTGGCAAGCTGACCTTCCGGCGGAAATTGGTTACCCATTGTTCATCGAACTTGCTCAATTTCACTCGGAGGGAGGAAGGAGGGAAGAGTGGAGGGAGGCAGCAAGGTACGCAAGAAAAGCCATTGTCACTTTTCATTTTTCAGGCTTGTGCCTTCTGTCAACCATCGTAGTTGTAAAGATACCGTAGTTGTGAAAGTAGTTCATTGACAACAGTTTAAAACAAAGAGGGCAAGGTTTCCCAGAGGTAAAAAATCTTTCGACATACAACTTCCAGTTTATAATCTAATCTCAATGTTACAGGAAGGTTGCAAACAAACAGTTCTGACTACTTATTAATGTCGCTCACGCAATATATTTTGTGTTATGCTATGATCAATGAATATGAATAAGTTTGCGTTAAAAACGCATTATAGGTCACACTCATACTTTTTATTACGCATATCAGGTAGAACGACAACAAACATCCTTTCTTTCTCCATGACTGCTGCAATAAATTAAGAATGACGGAAGCAAAAGCTTAATTCCTGTTGTTCCGAGGAGATTTCTCGAAATTGTTTTTCAGGCACATGCAGTTTCCATTATGATTTGGTCAAACTCGCTCAGTCGTCGGTCACAAAAGACAAAAATTGTGATTGTGAAGCTTGTTAAAGTTGTCATTCTTATCAAGAAAACAAGGGCGCCTCACTATCGTTCTTTTGGGGTTGGCAGTGGTTAAATTTTCATGTCTCTATGCAGTTCATGTTGGATATATTTCTTGGAGTGCTTTTCTTGTGTGGGTATTATTTTTTGCAGTCTTTTAAAGATACGCGAATAAAACTTGTAGCAAGTAAGGGAATACTCTGTACTTTCAATTTTGAATCATTTTGTTGCACCATAATTTAATTGAGCAAATTCCAGGGCATCGTGTTGCGGCTTCTTTGTTATCTCATATTCCTCATTCGCAACACGATTATGACGATTACAACCTGTCATATAACCACAAGAGATTTGGGGGCTTCAGTTTTAGCTGATATTGAAAAATTTTGCCACTTCATGTATGACTACTTTCCGACTACATATTCCCCATTAATTACTTATTTACTTAATAAATGTACGAAGAAAATACATGCAAAACCACTCTGGCCCTGTGCATTCTGAAGGTCAGAAAGTGTTAAAATTCCACAAAGTACAAATAGTATAATGCTTACTCATCCAGTTTGCAGTTACTGCGTCACAAATGAAAAGTCTGGAAGACTTTTCATTTTTCACTTCCAACTTTAAAAGATGAACTGATGCAATGACAAATTTGTAGATGGGTAAAGTATGAAGAAGACATCGAAGAAGCACAGCGATGGTCCAAACCATATGTCCCTTCAATCCAACTGAGTGCCTTGTACGACCTAAAAAGGATTATTGAAAATGCGGAAGTTCAACTGCAATTTAATGGAACGAGCGAGGAAAAAGCGTGTCGTATGTTGGTTGATACGTGGGCTAGCAAAGGCGTCATATTGGAGTCCGAGAGGGCCAAGATTTTGCAGACTCTTTTGCGACCACACGTTCATCTTTACGAAACGGTTACTGGATTAATCCCTACCCTGTTTAGAAAGAAGAAGCCTGCTCTTGAACGAAAAGGTACTGGTATAACAATTGATTGATTTCTTCCTTCGAGAGATGCAACAATTTTCTTGTTTTTCTGCTACAGTGTCTTCGGGTGCCGAATTTCTGAGGAGGAACAGCATTTCCTCAGTGGTATACCGGCAACCCACTAAAGATGACAGTGAGGTATGACAAAAGAGTGCAACTTTTGACTCATGTTTTACATTGAAATTGGCAATGTAGAAAAATGTCCAATTCCTTCGAAAAATCCCAGCGAATGCAGAATGTGCGAATATAATGGTTGGAGAAATTCCTGGCCTCAAACAACCTGTCGCAGCATTTTTACGGCTAAAAGAAGCAGTAATCTTAGGAAACCTTACAGAGGTTCCTATTCCGACACGTTTTGTTTTAATCATCCTCACACCACCGGTATGTTTACAGTTTCTCTCAGTGTCCCATGTACCAACCATGCATGCATACTCATGTTTTTTAGGGGAAAAACGTATTGGAGATTGGGCGAGCTGCAGGGACTATATTTACTGATCCTCATTTCAAGGATTGGGCTTATAAAGCTGACTCGAAAGAAACAATTATTCAAGGAATTGATAAATTCTTAAACACTACATCCGTACTTCCCCCGGCCACATGGGATGCCTCCATTAGGCTAGAGCCTCCAGCTCAGGTTGGTAATTCCTCTCATCAAGTTAACATGTTCTGACTGAGCTACTGTTCTTGATAGAGTGGGAGTGGACATGGCAGTAGCCATGGAGGTGATGAAGTCGACAATGGACTAACCAGAACTGGCATACTGTTTGGAGGTCTCTACCAAGACTTGAAAAGAAAGATTCCATGGTCAGTAAATTCGTCATGCCATGAGACCCAGTACTTTTTAGTGAAATCTAAAACTTTCATATGATTTAGGTATTGTTCCGACTTTAAAGACGCTTTGTCCCTTCAGTGTTTAGCAACGTGGATGTTCCTTTACTTTGCATGTAAGTCCAATTGTTTGATTGCTGCATAATTCGTCGTTTTTACTATATTACATTACTGCGTCTAGGTCTAACCCCGATGATCACGTTTGGAGGTGAGTGTCTAATACAGAGCCTATAGAAAAAGTAACAGTGTCTTAACCAAATGTCTTTCAATTGTTACGAAGGATTAATGGGCCTCGCAACCAACAATAGTATGGGGACAATGGAGACTATGGTGGCAGGATGTGTGTGTGGAATTATTTTTGCTTTGTTTGCTGGTCAACCGTTAACGATTCTTGGCTCAACTGGCCCCATGCTTGTTTTTGAAAAGATTTTAGTTCACGTTGCAGAGTAAGTTTGTTGTTGTGTACCAAGTTGACAGTCCTTTTCAGAATGACTTTTTTTGTGCAGATCCTATGCCCTGAACTACTTGGAATTCAGACTGTGGTATTTTTAAGAATTTATTTTTAAGAAATTTTGTATAAAAAAAGTTAAATTAGGGTCGGAATATGGATTGCCGGGATATTGCTAATCCTGGTCGCTACAGATGCAAGTTCTTTGGTCTCTTACATTACCAGATTTACTGAAGACAACTTTGCTACACTCATTGCTTGCATTTTTATGGTGGAGGTAGGTGTATATAGTATAATTTTTCCAAGGTATGCTCTCAACTTTAGCACGATTTATTTATTATTTGTTTCCTAGGCTGTAAAGAACATTATGAAAATTCGTCATGGGACGAAACCCTTGTCAACTGCTAAGAGCTTGGGTGACAATGATACCAGCTTGCAGGGTTATGGAATGAATGACACTCTTAAGGGATTCGTTGATGACGACAGTAGTGAGGGACGAAACCTGAATCAAACTGCATGGAATTGGGACTACGAAGTTTATCACGAGGTTAGTTCAACAGCCAAACACATCGGGCATTTTATTTAACACTGTTGCTTGACTTTGGTAGGAAAATACTGATTCACAAGACCTCCTCGCAGCCCTTGAGACTGAAACAAGCCAATCAATTTTCTTGATGTCGCTTCTCCTCTTCATTGGCACCTTCTTTGTTGCATACATGTTGAAGGAGTTCCGCGTCTCTCCTTTCTTCCCGACTTGGTTCAGATACATCGTATCTGATTTCGCCGTAATCTTGGCCATCATCAGCATGACATTTGTGGACTTTAAAATGGCAGTTCCTACTCCAAAACTCACCGTCCCAGCGAAATTCGCACCTACTTCCAGTGAAAGAGGTTGGATGATCAGTCCTTTTGGACACAACCCTTTCTGGAGTGTCTTTGCAGCATCAGTCCCTGCCCTGCTTGCAACCATCCTGATATTCATGGATCAACAGATCACTGCTGTCATTGTGAACAGAAAGGATCACAAGTTGAAGGTACTGTTGCAGCACATCATGAGGGTGCCTTATTTAATTCCGCTCGTTGACTTATACTTTGCAGAAAGGGTGTGGATATCATCTGGATCTATTTATCCTTGCTTGTCTAATTTTAATGGGATCAGTTTTTGGTCTTCCGTGGTTTGTAGCCGCTACGGTAGAGAGCTTGACTAATGTAGGATCATTAAAAATGGAGTCAGAATCAGCAGGTTATTTAAAAATTAGTTTATCTGAGTTTAAATATATTTTAAAATAATTTTTTAGCCCCTGGAGAAAAGCCAACATTTTTGGGAGTGAGGGAGCAACGTGTGTCAAATCTACTTGTGTTCACAACCGTCGGATTCTCTGTCCTCCTGACCCCAGTCCTTCGGTTTGTCCCAATGCCTGTCTTGTATGGAGTCTTCCTATACATGGGATTCTCTGCCTTGATGAGAATGGAGCTGTTCCAACGAATGCTCTTGTTCTTAATGCCGTCTAAATACCAACCGGACCATCGTTTCCTGAGAACCGTACCTTTGAGAAGGGTGCACTTATTCACCTTCATACAACTGATGTGTCTCGTGCTTCTTTGGGTTATAAAGAGCATGAAGTCTACGGCCATCCTCTTCCCACTTATGGTACCTGTAAAATATTTCCATATTTGTCATATTGCGGCTGTAACTTGACCACTGGTCTTCTTTAGTTGGTCGTAATGATGGTTGTGAGGAAGTTGCTGGACTTCCTGTTTACCCAAAATGAGCTCCTCGCACTGGATGACCCTCTTCCAGGGAGCAAAACGGAGGATGAACATAACAAGGAGCTGCTAAGGAATGGGGGGAGCGTAGACTTAAGCAAGGGGTAAATTGAACATTCCCTAGTTTCCTCTTGTCCTTGATGAAGATGACATATTCATGTTCTTTGTTGATTTGTAGAAAGTACAAGTCTGTTGCTGGAAATGATGTATGAAGACGCTAACTACTAACGAAAGTGTGGTAGAAGTAAAGTTCCAACTAAATCTGTTTGGCAGCAATACCTTTTTGCTTCACCCTAACTTATTTTTTAATGAATGTGAATAAATTTAATTTTAAAATAAAAAAGGCTTCCAGTCTTGTCTAAAGTATTGCAGTTGCAGTTCAAAAAAAATTACAAGAAAAGTAGCATTCATACAAGCATTGATATACAGTTTGTACAACTGTACATTGTATATACATTGTACATATATATTATATACATTGTACAACTCAGTTGCTTAATAAATAATTCATTTTCATTTGACTTGAATTTGCATATTTGTGCTTACAGTGCATTACACAAGTTTGCAGTTTGCTTGGAGCAATGTTTTTCGTTTTTGATACTTTCATAGATCAAGAAGTGTTATTCATAAGCAATTGTGATGGGGTGTTGTGAGACCCGTAGTCTTGTTTATCCATCTCTTCGTTATTGGGCTGTTCGATATTGATATTGAATGTGTTAGGTCCTCCGGGTTGGGTCTACGGGTCGTTGCCACATGGCAGCAGCAATGTAATAATTCATTAAGCCATTTATTCCCTTAGGAACCGTAGTGGGGTTTGTCGAGTAGCCACCAATTTTGGTGGCAACGATTCTCAGCGTTCTCTGGTACTTTCTCAGGTAACCCCGAATTGGGGACTTGTGTTGCAAATATTCTTTGAACCTGTCAAGAAAGAGTTCACTTTGCGGATACATCCGGCTTATGAGAATCAGCATCCTAATGAGGATCAGCATCCCTGCACATGCATCTTCGAAGTAGAAAAAAACGCCCATAATGTCTGTGTCAGGCTCCTTGAGTAGCTGAATCATCATAAACACGTCGGAAACAAACTGTCCATAATTGCTCATCATTGTTCCCCCCATACACTTCCCGGCCCACACGTTGAACTCCCTCCCTGCAATCATTATCAGTTTGTAGTCATCAAGCAGACCCAAGATAGTGTACTGCGTTCCAGGTGCTACAGTTTTGGGATCCAAGGTTCTGTCGGGAATAAACCTCTGATGAGACCGCAAGACTTCTGAAGTCGTAGGTCGACTGTGGACTCTTGCTCGTCGTCTTTGTAGACTATCACTAGATTTGGAACGGTTGTAGATGATTCTTAAACCGCCAGTGTCATACACCTTCAATTCTCCTTCTTCCGAAAGTTGACCCATAACATCAGCCATAGCTGCAAATATGTGAGTATAGGTGACAGCAAACACTTCCAGCAAAACAATGGAACTTGCTTGGTGCACCCAAATGTGAAAGATGTAGACGTACTCGTGAATGGCAAAGACGACACGAAGAAACCACGTATCGATGGGAACAATGGCATAGGTATTGAGAGCATACTTTGGGGTGAAGAGAAACTGAATTGCGATAGCTGCACAGCCCACAAAAACTACAGCCCTAATTAGAAATGACTCGAGTGAACCAGTGTGACCAAAATTGATTATATTCAAACAATCTTACGTACGTATGCATACGGACCAGACTCCTACATGTGTTGTAAATTTTGTCTTCGACTTCTCTCGGACTTCCCATCTTTCTAAACACTTCCTCTTGTATTGTCCAATTGGCATGAATGACTTCATACAAGGGATATTTTCTGATCCACATATTTGTTTCTTGCACAAGCTGGCTAAAGCAGAGAAACCAGTCCCACATGGACATCTGGTCCAGGAAATGAACCTCCAGGAGCCATCCTTTGTAGGTTAGAATCAGATACACTATCTTGACGATGGAGTTAACCCACAGAAGATAGTATAGGAAGAGGCGAATGGGGCCGGCTTTGTGGATCATGTACTGCCCGCTTCGGGGATCTTTGGCAATGTAGTATCTACAAACTGTCAAATAAGACAGCCATGTCCACATGCTCCTCTCATAATCTGCAAACTTGGTCATCTCTACCAAGTATTGAAATGTACTGTGTTAGAGCAGAACCCTCGGACTTTATTAGTCATTTTTGACAAATATACTTGACATTTCTCAGGTATTTCGGAAATTGTATACATGACCATGGCCTATTCCATGGCCATAGAAGCGGGTTTACACTGATTGTGAGAAGTGAATCCAGGCAGGCAAGTGGCGTTTTTAAACGCCTGGATTGAATTGATTGAGTATTTTTTATGTACAGTGGTTGTTCCAATCAAAGCCCCGAGTATGCAGACGAACTTTCTTCGAAAAATAATTAATGACAGCGATATGGCTGTAATGGCAATTACCACAATCCATGCCCTCCCCATACTATTGAATTGATTGACGACCATACTCGCATGTAGGGTGAGGGCGGTAGTCACTTGATTAATCCCGATTTACACACTCAAGAATGCAGAATCCAATCACATCTAGCTATAATGCATAAAACAATGCATAGGTAGTTTCGCATGTTGCCTAAATTATGTCTCATATTCCGGAGAGGCTTCGAAAAATTCTGGTTTTGCCGACATTATAACGTGTGTATCTGCAGTTTATGCCCCTAATTGAAATTACAATCAACAATATTCAAGAAACACTGGTATGGGTGTCCTCCTGTGTCTTTGAGCATCACCGATGATGAGGACGAGGACGAGTCACGAGCGTCTCGTGTTGTCAAAAGTTGTTCACTTGAGAACCTTGTTACTTACAATTGTTTGCTTGGTTTTAATCAAAATGTTTAACAAAAGTCTCCAATGCCCTGTTGCTGCATCAGTTGGTGTCATTGGTTAGGTATGTCCTTGTCTTAAATTGATTGATTGATCATTTAAGCAGAAGTACAATTGCTGCTTATCATTTAGAAAGATATGATAAAAGCGTAATCCAAGATAAATGCAGTTAAGAGCCTTGTGTGCCCTGCAAGTATTCTATAATTAATGTAGTCGGTTTGTACTTCTGTTCTACGTCAGCCTAAAGATTTGAGACAATGTATTTTAGCTTTCTCTGCGTGTTTACTGCGATATGCCTATTCGGTCCTTGCACGGCATTTCAAAACGCAACGTTTTTAAATCCAATAATTGACGGCGTAGCCCCAGACCCATGTATTATCAAACTGAATGGGTTCTACTACATGGTTTACACTCAAATGGATAGAATAGACATTCTGAGGAGTCCAGTTCTATCGAATTGGCGGAATTCCGAACGGAGAACAATCTACACTGCGCCTCCCAACAGAGGTACTAATTGTTAAAGCTATTAATCCTTATTAATCTATTGCTAAACCTATTAATTAATCAATTAGCCAACTTATGGGCGCCCGAAATCCACTTAATCCGTGGGGGACTGTATATCTACTTCACAATGGACGATGGCGTGGCTGACGAGAACCATCGGATGTATGTCATTCAAGCCTTAGACCCCAATGACCCTCTGGGAGCATGGACGTTCAATGCTATCAGGTAAATTATGTAAAAGAATTGTCCGACTCAAAAGCAACTGATAAATGAATATCAGACTACTTCCTGAAGAGGAGATTTATGCCATTGATGGAACGGTCATGCAGTACGGGAATGGAGAATTGTACTTCATTTGGACAGGTTTCCCCATACCTCCAGGATCAATGAATTTGTACATTGCAAGGATGGAAAGTCCAACCCGAGTTATTCCCCCTCGAACTTTATTAAGAACGCCGTCGATGGACTGGGAGTTGCACGGGTATCCGGTGAATGAAGGAGCTTTCATTGTAACTAACGCTGGACGAACGTTCTTGGTATTTTCTGGCTCGTCTACATTTACCCCAGACTACTGTTTGGGGATCATGGGAATCGACGAGATGAAAGATCCACTCGTTCGATCAAATTGGTGGAATGACGTTAATCACTGCGTCTTCCAAAGAAATGACACGGAAAGTGTGTTTGGCACAGGCCACGCATCTTTTGTGAGGTCACCAGGTAAACCACAGCGTTGTAGTTCATAGTCGAGGGCAGTTGTTTTCCAATTTTTTACTGAATTTATATAGATGACTCTGAATTGTGGATGGTGTATCACGCGTTTGATGACGTCAATGACAATGGAAGAACCAGAACTGCCCGTATTCAGAAGATTGAATGGAATCCGGACGACGCTCCAAGATTTCCATACGCTAGTGGAATCAATAGACCCATTCAGGTTCCTAGTGGAGAGTAATTAGTTACAAGACTAAAAATAAATTCTCCGTTAGAAAATCATTAATCTTTCAATATATTAGCGCTTATTTTTAACTCATTGCTCTTGCTCCATCCTGGCAAATATTTATTTTCGACCTCAACTCGGCTCTAACAAATTATCATTTAATGTCAATGTTATGCTAATACGACAAACATCGATTGCAAGGTGAGATCAGAGGTGAGATGTGGCATAATAAGCAGCAGCATGGATGTTCCATGCGAAAGTTCAATTGATGGCAACTGCTATCTAATAATAATGTACATGGGTGCATGTTGATAACGAAGCAGAAGATTGAATTTAAATATATCGTGTGCGAGAGGCAAACCCATGGTTCCTTTCCCTCTAACATATAGAAATAACAGCAATTTTAACAATTTTCTAAAGTCATGTCACTCCTCCTTGTTCTCATCTTAGGAATCGCAGTTATTTTCTTTTTTGTCATTTTAGCAAGTGTCAGTGAAACGGTAAGAAGATAATACTTCTGGTGTTAATTACATACTGCGCAGAACATTATCGTGTTTACAAAAACTTGATGTAATTATTCCAGGTATTTCTCGCATTCTGTTGGAGGGACAAATTCAATTCGGACCAAGAAAGCCAAAGGTCTCAACAAAGCTGCAGTGCGGATGCAGAAGAGGATGGAAATGGGGAAAGCAGAGACTCTGTAAATGTTTGGATAGTCATGCCCCTGCCTGATTACAATCTCGCCATCAGTAGTGACTACAATGTGACCAAGTCGGGGCTAGAAGTTGGCTGTCCGCCCCCTCCATCCTACGAGGAATGCGTTAGAATAACATGATGGAATCTGTCAACATCATAAGTTTCCAAATTATCTGTGATATTAAAGCAATCAGAGACTTTCGCTCTTCTTTGTTATGAATATAAATTTTTTATGCAATAAATATAAAAGTTAGTAAGAAACATGAGAAATTGTGATTGAGATGAAAGGACATTGTTTGTTAACTCCAGAGTGGTTCAAAGAATACAAATTTCCTGTTCAATCTCTCTGAGGTTGTTTCTCCAACCAAGAAAACTGGTCTCAAATTGGGAAAGGAACTTTCTAACATTTCTCAGCTTGAGTTTGAGCTGCTTGTTTTCATCTTCCAAAGACTGGACCCGTTCCTCAATCTTGAGAATTTTTGACTTGGTTTTGGCTCTACTTTTCCTCACAGAAAGATTGTTCTTCTCTCGTCGCACTTTGTACCTGTCACTCCCTCGATCCAACTTGGAGCCCTTTGGTTTTCCTGAAGCTTGTTTCCGGGAAGGACTCGGCCTATTTGATGAGAAAACATTTTTAAAATATGTTTTCCAATGTGTATCAAATAACTGGCTTTACCTGGAGGATACAGGGGCTGGTGAGAAGGAAGAAGAGGTTGTGGTGGTGGTCGTACCACTGCTGGCACTGCTAACATTGCTGTTGTTGTCAATGCCTCCAAAGCCCCATACATTCAGATCTGGAATGATGTTGGGACTTGCAGGGTCACTGCTAAGGTAGCCACTGCTAGACGCTAGGCTGTTTCTTCGATGTCTTGGAGATAACAAGTCGCCGTTCCCAGCTATGGTAGGAACACAAAGAGTCGTTTGGCAACTGTCCATGGCGACAACATTGTCCGGCTTCTCCACACTTTGCAACCAAGCCCCACTTTGTGGAGATACTGGAGCGTTTAGTAAATCAAGGAAACTGTAGTTTGAAATAGAAGAGTCAGTTCTGTGCAAAGTCATTTTGACTTTAATCTAAATAAAATAAAGTTTCAGTTGTTTCAGTTGAACAGTTACTTTGCAAATGGTTCAGGGAGGCTGACCGACTCGAGTTTAAGTTTAAGTTGCGTTGGCCCCAAGATCCACAAATCATGCGGAAAATCCCAACCCAACATGCGTTCGACTCAAATAAAGAAAGGGTGATGTTGGTGTTGATGTCTGAAGATTTATAAGAATCGACATTATTATTGGGGTACCTACGCACACGCGATAAAAAAAATGCTGCTACCACAAACAGGATCATTCTATACCAGTTCTTTATGCAGTCAATAAAGGAAGGGTTGAGGATCATTAGTTTGTTTCTACAACAACAATGATGCCGATGCAACAATGCTGTATCGCGATACCTTGTTTTTCTGCCTACTCTGTTATCGTCATGAGTAATTATTGGCATACCTAGGTTGATTGGTGTGGTTCAAGTACTCGAATGGGATATTTTGTTTACATAATTTGTGAGAAGACTGACGCATTTAAGTGCACCATATTTGTTACTCATAATATTTTCTTCTTCTCACTTCTACAAGATTAAGTAGTACTTTTTCACATCAAACTATCTTAGTCTTCTTCCATAGATAATTTTTGTTGTTTACTAGAAATGATTGATTATTTATTATCCAACAGAATTACGTAAAGTAAATGTTCCTTCCGTATCGCTCCAACAGCATTTTTGATGCATGTTTTTGCAAACGTAGCACCTACTGTTACTAATAGATCATCATGCTCGGGGCACTGTGAGAAACTGGAACTTCATCGTTCAATTCCACCATGGCATCATTTTTTAGTCTTCCAAGGTTTGACGGTATTCACAGTATTCCAAAGTCAGACTGAACACCGCAACTTTTCTTTAATGGAAGGTAGTTTGCCGAATACCTATTGAAAGAAAGGGGTACTGACCTTGGAAACTCCATCAACTTTTTTCAAAAGTTAGTGGCGAAGGGGAGAAAAAAGTACCAGTTGCTTTGGTAAGAAAAAATTAAATCTTGTTGGGTATTCCCTTTTGAGATGGATTCTACGACGACGGCCATAATGAGTTTCGGGTAATAAACGTAGTTTAGCAAGTAGTGTTAAACATGATTTGTGGTCATAAACAGCAAAATTAGAGAATTTACAATATTTATACTCCGGATAGCATTGAATGAAATTTAATAGGTTTTATGGGCTTTCATCATTTTTTCAAAAGATACTGCTAATTACTTTATGGCATCACGTGAAAGATTTTTTTAAAGAATTGTGAAATAGTGCCTTAATTGGTCAAGTAATGGGTTAAAATCACCTCCAAAACTGAAGGTGGACTACAATCTTTCGGATTATATAATCGACTTCCAAGGATTTTACCCATTCTCGTCCATCAAAGCGAACTGCAGTCCAAATGTACATTTTTTTGCTCCGTGAGAGATCCAACACTCCACAACCTCCAATAAATAGATTAATGAAATCTGATTTCAATCCAAGTGCTAGATTTATAACAATACCCCTTTATTTTCTCATTAGAACACTATTCTTCAACATTAACAATTATAACAGTCAGTAAATATGGTAATACCGCCTACTTTACTCTGTGGCTTTTGACATCTTAGCTAGAAGTTGTAGGGGTGGTATATTTTGCCAAATTGGGAGGCACTGTGACTCCAGAAACGATTTCTGTCGTGTCCGAATCCAGTTTTCCCAAAATCAATGGCTTCTTGGTATTCAGGGCAACATTGATTCCTTCTTTGGCAAGCGATACCAAACCCTCAATGTCGGGTTTTACCCCAGGTGCCCTTGTAGATGCATTCTTATCCCTGACAATCCTCACCCCAAGTTCTTTTTCGAATTCTGCAATTTCGTCCTCAGAGTAATTTGGCTTTCCATACTTGGCCAAAGCATCATCCCATTCTTGAGGATAATTTTCTTGGAGGAAGCCAATAAACCTGGCTCCCAGCTTCTTCTGTTCGTCATCACAGTTTTTGCATGTGGTGCGAAGGAGATTTGGTATGTGTCTTTTCAAGTACTTCCCAATAGTGTCACAGGGTCCGTTGTATATTAGGCACTTCATTTGGAATTTCATGGCACGCTCATTCTAAAAGGACAAGAGATCTTTGAGCTCCCAGAACAGATAGAGTATTAAAGAAACATGGTATAGGAGGTACTTACTCTGAGATACTGCTCAAAATTGATGTTCTGAAATTCTCTTGGAATAGCTGGAAGCTGAGGTCGGGCTTCAACAGAGGTATAGGAATAAAATACAACTACCAGCAAGGCAGAAAGGTATACGTTTCCAATCATCTTGAAGAAGGAAAGGAAATTAGAACCGAAGTCTCCAGAAAATGCTAACTGTGGCTGCGTCGTATGACAATGTGAGACAACACAATTACTCTGTCGCTGATCGCAGATTGTGGAGTTGACGGCAAGGGAACAAAGCTTTTATTTCATTGCAAATATAATGAATTCATCCTTCATTTAATAATGGCAAGACACAATCTTGTTTTTATACAAAATTCGCATACTGACAGTTTGAGTTTTAAGTGAAGGTAGGTAAGGAAGATGGATAGGATTGTGTCAATGCGTCATTGAAGAAGGAAAAAACTTGCAGAGAAACTAGTTGATCTCAATTCTTGGTAGCAGCAACTTTAGTCCATTGTTGGTAAGATAGGTGATGGTTCTGCGGTGAAATGACATAGATAAATTGAACATGCTGAGATAGAACTGTTCGTGGAGCGTTTATTTGTCCAGAGGTCGATGTGGAACGCGAATGGATTGTGACTGTGACTGAAGCAGTAAGAATGATAATTCTTGGTTTTTGCCATAGTTGAAAACCGGCTTCGCATTCTGAGGACATCTGTATATGCCAATTTATCACATGAAGGATACATTCTATCTGTCAAGTCTGTTAAGAAGTTGAGAGAACAAGTTTGGCATATTATGGTGACAATCAGTGTCACAAGTAGGTATCGTTCATTTGCTTGAGTCGCAAAAACAAAAATTCCCTTTCCAATATCAAATATCAACATTCGTCATTAGACGCGCTGACGCTAGTGAAGTTCTTGATTTGTTTTTGAAAACCAGTAGGCCAGTCGCTTGTATAACAGTACCGTCATCATTGTGACGCACTAAAGGCACATTTGACAATGGCAAGAGCCTTTTCCTTTTCAACATTTTCTCCAATCTCGATGTTCCCTTTTCTTACTCGATTAAAAATTGTTTGCTGTTTGACGCACGTAGGCTCATGTTATTTATTTATTGATAGTGTAACTTCTGTGGGATGCATTCAACAATGAGAAAGTGGGAAATTGGTTGCAATTTCCAAGCAAACACTACAACACCCAGATCATATTTTCAAACACCAGGTCACATTATTCCCCCTAGTTACATTTCAGCAATTTGTAATTCGAGAAATTATTATGGCTTTGATGCAGAAGGGGTTGCCACGAATTGTAGAAGCACAAGGCCGTAGGTGAGACACAAACTGACCACCTTGATTATCAAGCATAAAATTACATGTTAAGAGCTTTGTTAAACACTACCAATAAAAATTGTTGGACTGACCGATCCAAGGAACGAGTGCGAAATAGTAAAAAATTTCCATCCCATTAAACCATTGTCTCCTTCGCCATTTTTTAACAAAATTGCAACTTCCGTTGGGGACAGTCTGCTCCCACTTTGGAAAGATGATGCGATTACCGTTCGTCGTAAAACACTTATCTTAAGCAGTATGCAATATCAAGTGAAGATGCATCTAAACTCTGTAATATGACGCCTATTACCTTCCATTGTGCCTCGGCTGCAATTCCAAAAGACAGAAGAACGAGCCCATAGGTTATTAACCGGATGGTGCAAGATCCTCCGGGTCCACACGTCTCAGGTCTTCCTATCAAAGTGGAGAAAAAAATGAGACCATCCATGAGAGAAAGAAGGTAGAAGGGTCCAACAAAATCGTTCAGGAGTTGAATTTGCTGCTTCATCCGAATAAATAATGCAGTTCGCACCTGAATCATCATCATTGTCATATTATTGCTTTATAATCGATGGTGAACACTTACATCAACATCTTCTTCCAAAACCTCTCCAATTGACTGAGAAAATAAAGCTACGACTTTAAAGCAGACAATTGATCCAACGAAAATTATAACATGTGTGTAATTGGCGATGAAAGCTGTTTGAATGTCAGCAAATACACAGAGAACAATAGCGAATTGCTCCAAGGGTGGAACATCTGAGAAAACAGTGGATGAATTGAGGGTGGACGATGGTGAAATGAAAAATGCATCCGTAGCAATTGCATAGTACTCCTTCCACCAATTACCATCAAAAATGTTCAAAGTACCCAGCCTGTTCTGCAATACGGAAATGACGAGGAAAAGTTGATATATCAAAATGCCGACCTTTGCCATTGTTTCCTAAATAAGAGCAACTGGATAAAAATAAGGTGCCACGATAATGAGTATTTAGTACCCATCTCTTGGAACATTGTACTGCTGCATGCAGTTTGTTTAGCAGGGTTTGCAGTGGGACTCGCCAAATCCACATCACAAAAAAGAATAGAATGATGGATGCTGTCTCGCAAAACACATGGAACAATTGATACATATCTTCCGGATTTTGCTTTATGTTTGAAGCCGAGAAGGTTTTCCTTGCCATCAACAAATAAGTTAAAACAATTGCTGGGTGTGTAATCCCACAAAGTATCTACGAGAATATAAATGAGAGAACATAAAGTGTACCAGAGTCCAATTGGTCAATTTTGCCTTTTGAGGAAGAAACGGTGTAAGGATGCTTGATCCTTCCTCATCGTTTTTGGGGTCATGTGAGACACGGAATGGAGAAAGTAGCTGCACAAACAGAACTTTGAAGAACAGTGAAAAAATGTTTGGAAATGTGTATTTGTGGTTGTTTTTAGCTGCTCCGTAAACCTCCTGATTCTTCAGAATGAAATTCTCACTTTTCCCTATATTAGGCATGATGCGAATGAAATTTATGTCTTGCAACCTTTCGGTAGGGGTGACATGAGAAAACACGGTTGAATCCATGATTGTGGTTGTTGAAGGCTAATGTCTTTCTTCTTATGTGATGATGGGAATGGGAATGGACATGAACAGTGTGGGCCTACTTATAGCATTCAACACAAAGCCATACACTTTGATTGATTTGATAAGACAAAGGTACATTGGCACTTCCACTCCACACCAAACCCTAAGACCTTATCATCAGATTGAAAAGAACGTGGGAGAAAGCATGAGTGAGTGGCATGAGTTTTGTTTTTATTTGGAACGACGGAATTACAAAAGGAAAGAATGAAAGTCTATGCCAGCTCGTACGTTGGCTTGACAATATTTGTCAGTCAATGACGTAAGGACAGACATGAATTAAACAAGTTCAAAACCATTCATCTTTATTCAATTTTATTGAACCTTTTGTTGAAAACCGTTGGAACAAATTTTCATGGCGACACAAAGCAAAATGGTAACGGGATACATAAACTGCAACAAATGTTTTTCTTTATTTTGAACTCTATATAACATCCGCATCCTGATAAGCCCCCAGTCATTTATATAACTGAGGTCCTTAACTTTTTAGATATTAGAATTAAAGTTCTTGCAATTAGCTACACAACAAATTTGTTCGCTACTCTCATCTTAGCTCTATCTAAATCATGCTATTTTTCAAATTGATAATGATCGTTTGTTTGATGAATGGAGTAAACTCAAGGTTCCCTGTACGGAAGAAGTCGCCTCCACATAGAAAAGTTCAAATCAAACGTTGTGACTGTGGGCGGACTACAGAGGTATTCAACTGTCTTTATCTTTGAAATTACTGCATAAAGGATGCATTTTTCTACAACTAGAACACCACCATCGTTCGCCCATTTATAGTAAACGGAAATGGACAAAGACCTGCATACCAGGGGGAAATTCCATGGCGTTGCAGAGTTGTGACAAGCCTAACGTCCTGTGGTTGTACAATTGTTAATGAACGGTGGGTTTTAACAGCAGCACATTGCCTCAGCTACCTACAAAATGACTCATCCTCCGTCATCGTCTACGCTGGAGACATTGACTTGGAGAAACAGGTTGCTATTAAAGCAGACAAGATGGTTATTCCTGAATCTTATCTAAATGCGACATTCACCAAAGATGACATTGCTCTTGTTCGACTCAGTGGATCAGGATTAAAGCTTTCTCCCAATGTTCAGCCAGTCTGCCTTCCGTTTAAGTACACCAGTAAAGACTTCACGGGGGCAGAGGTGACCCAATCTTCATGAGTGTGATACAACAACGCTCATATTATTTGCATAGGCAATGATTTCTGGATGGGGCAAGATAAACTCAATGCCCAACGATTGGACAACTCCAAAAACCTTACAGACTGCAAAAGTGAAAGTTATAGGACAAGAAGCATGTAAAGCTGTATTTCCTCAAGTAGCAACAGACGCAACCCTGTGCACAAACGCAATGGACGACAGCGTTTGCAGCGGGGACTCGGGAGGATCTCTGGATTTCAGCGATGGTTTAAGAACATACGCGATTGGGATTGTTAGCTGGGTTCAATCAATGTGTCCCCTTGGACGATACCCCAACGGGTACACAAGGGTTACCACGTATCTCAAATGGATTCTACAAAACATAGGTAGGTGGGTTCTCGTACTAAGGTACGAGAAAATACAACTTTGTTTTACAATAACGTTGTCTACTTTCCAGATGGGAAGATCTGCCGACCTTCCTGAAGTAAGTGGAGGTTAAGAATTCTATGAACCCATGGATACAATTAGTTATTTATTAAATAACTGTTCCTTCTTTGTAATTCTGAATAAAACTCGTCACAGCTTCTCGCTCTTCTTGGTCCAAATCTTGCACCAGCTCCATGCTGGCATGCAGATTCTCCACTTCAATGCCTCTCTCTTTTGCGATTTCAATTTGGTGACTAAATCCTTCCCCGTATTTCCACATAGTGACATAATATTCGCAGTTGTACTTGGAGACTGAATAGGGCACAATTTCTACTGCACTTTGTTTCTTATCGATCCCGTTGTTTGTTGCCCTGGCCTCGTAGAAAGGTCCAACCAACGTGACTACATCTTGGATGTGTAATAAAATATCGTCTTTCGTCGCAGTTTCGAACCCTCTTTCGTTTGCCAAAGTTCTATGATTGTTGATTCTGCAGCCATCTTTTCGTGCAATTGTTCTCAACTTATCCACCCGTTTCTCTGCAAAACCGCCTTGGGTACGACCTTGAACCTGAGTCAAAGACATTTAGACAATGAGTCGAATGTGGTACACTAACTAGCTTGACTTCAAATGATTATACCTGGGTGACATGAACAATGTTGCCTTTTCCGAGATACATTACCCAATGTTGATAAAGGCCGTTGTGCCTGTTAATTTCGATAAGGTCAAAGGGCTCGGCGTCCATAACAACCTGTACCCAAGTACCCCAGTCTTTTACTTTCTTCTGCAGAGGGGATGTAACTGCTGGTTTCTTTCCACATGGATGGGGCGTGGACGCTCCAGATGAGGCTATATACCCTTCCATGCTTGGATTTGGGGTGGCTGGTCGATAAGGTGGAATGGGGGAAAGATCGAAGGGGGGAAGGAATGTAATATCATCCTCATCTCCAGGAAATGTAGGGAACTCAGGAGTCAATTCTAGTGATTGCGGTATCATGACTTGGACAGCTTGTTAACTTTTAGTTGGTAAAAAATGTAATAAACTCCCTAAGCATGTTCTGTAAAATCAATCAACTTTAGATGCACGTGGATTCGAACTGTGGTGGTCAAAGTTAGGTTCATTTCCTTATATAGGAACCATCGTCATTAGTCTGTCTGGTTGGTTGTCCCAGTGGATGATCACGTCATTTATGCACGTTTTCCAACATTTCCACAGTGTGTTTTACACAAGGAAATATGGAATGTTTCACATGTCACCAAACATTCATTGCGGTTGTTCCGGACAATGTTGAAACAAAATTGAATTCAATAGCTCACTAAATGGATACGTCCTCTGACGTGTTATGGTTGATGAGAATCAAAAACACAAGCATAAATAATAGGGCAAACACAATTTGTTTACACACACAATCAAACACTATATATGATTGATTCCAACGATCAATTTGTAGCACTTATCATGTTAGTTTTATTTAACCACGATTTTTCACTTTTCTCTCTCTTTCCCTTCCTCTCTCGTTCTGATCTCATCGTTCTCTCTTTAATTTCCCCTTTTTGCAAAAACAACAACGACCAATGAAAGCGATGAGAGACTCGTAAAAATGCTATTATTTGGACATACATGATTTTGCCAAAATTTTGCAATTTTAACCAAAAGTACACTTGCATGCCCCACACCGTTTACTCTCATCACAACGATAAGACGAAGTAACCTGGCGTTTCATGCAGTATTCAACTACTTACAACTAGAGCATTTTGTTCGGTTCTGTTGGAAATGCAACTGCCTGCCGTACAGCATTTTCAGAGACCAATTTGCAACAACGGTTTGTGGCAACGATGACGTTTTATTGGTGAAGATTATTGAAATCAATTAAGTTACTATGCAAAAAAGTAAGCAACAGTTGTGAAGGATACAATTAATGCGCTTGAGAAAGAAAAATTATTAGCACTAGTGGACGTTGTTGTTTCAGTTGCCGTTTCTGTCGTTGTTGTCGTTGTTGATGTTGGAGGGGATGGGGGTTGTGACGTATTTTCACTCATCCAATTCAGTATTGGAGTGCCCCACTGCATCATCCAATTCACATTTGTTCTCACGGCGTTTCTAACATCATTCAATTGTGCATCAGTGATGCCACTCTGAAGCAAATCGCTGTGCCCATGAAGGACCAGGAGGAGCTGCATAAACGAAATTATACGAGTTCAATTGCTTGTGTGCTTTGACGAATCATTACCTTATCAAGCTGCTGCTGAGTGCTTAGTTGACCGTTAATTCCCCTAAGGACATCCAGTGCTACACCAATTCGACCATTTCCGATATGCGGCAATTGAATGATGACGGGCATTTGCTCTTCCAAAAATTGCAGGACCAGAAGTCTTCCTTTTGGGTTCATTGCGACTCTTAGGATGGTGGTAATGATGTGTGACTGTTTAATGTCACCAGGTGAAGGCGGGGTCAGGATTTTGTCAAGTAGTCTGTAATATGCAAACATCCCAAATTATGCCCGTGTCATTTTGGTAAAGTATATGCAAATTAACCGACCCCTGCAAAAGTGACTCATCTTCAGAACAAGCAAGAGAATTCAAGAGTCTTGTGTCAAATAAACTTCCTTCCACCGACTCGTTATATTTTGTAAGTATAAAGTTGAACCCTTCGGCACCCCCTTTAGCCACTATGTTGCACATCATTGGGCCCTGTATATCGGGATGAATTCTGAAATATGGAGGAAATTAGTTTTGCTGTGAGGAAAATGGTGAACAATGAAATAAGTATGTAATTCTTCGTACGGATTTTGGTTGGTTGCTTTCCACTCGTTCCAAAGATCTGTTGCGTGTTCAGTGCACTCGTTCAATCCCATAGAACAACTCCAGTCAATCAACTTCATTCTAAATATTTCCAAGGCACCTTTGTGAAGTTCGGGGTCTTGAGTAAACCCTACCCTGTCTAGAGCTTCTCTAAGTTTTGGTAAAAGGAACGCCTGTAACGAACGACAGCATCAGCATAAATGTTCGACAAAGGCCATTTAGTTGACCTTACTGTAAATTTTCTAAAGTCCTCGGGATTTTCTGTGAATTTTAGAACGTTGTTGAACTGATTGAACACCACTTGCCAAACTGTGAAATGTTCTTCTTTTTCTAGATATTCTGTAAGTGAAAGAGCTGTCTCCATTGGAACAATGCCTATAATCACAAAAAGTTTAGAGTACGATAGCGTGGCAACAATAGCAGCATTTCATAAATTACCTCTGAATGCTAGATTAAGGTAGTCATCCAGAAGTTGACTCCTACTAAGGTCAGATATTACCGTGTGGTCCCTCATCAATTGATCACGAATCAGAGAAGTTAGTTCGGCATCGTAAAGTACGCGATAGAATCCTGTACAGCCACCACCACAAGATAATAAATTTATCAAGTTACAATTCATAAGAAACTAAGTACCAATGGCATCCGGATTAAGCATAATCCACTTGGAATTGTCATGAGAAATTTTTGTAATGCTCTCATTCTTCCTTAACCAGAGTTTTTTAGTGATGCTGGGTTCTGACTCTTCAACGTACGTAATTGGGATGTACCACCGTTCACTAGAACTGGGATCGGCATAACGTTCTTGAGAAATCGAAACATTGCTATTGTCAGTGACGCTGACTCTGACCAAAGGATGACTCTTATGCAACGTCCACGAGTCCAATACGGTCTTTACAGTAGTGCCAGCGGGAAGTGTGGCACTATCCGCCACGGCATCCCAGTGCCTGAATAAGTCATCCTGATCAACAGGTTGGTATTGCCTATAATATAAACAGAGCCATTAATCATAAGTGTCAATCGGTAATGCTATGCAGGTTTGACGAATCTATGCAGATTTTCTTACATTTCATTTAAAAAGTCCTTCAGCCCTTGGAGGAAAATGTTTGGGCCGAGGAACGCCTGGACCATTCTAATAATGGAGGCTCCTTTGTCATATGTAATTGCGCTGAAGATGGCATCAATTTCTTGTGGAGACTCTGCGCTATTTCGCAATGGGTGAGAGTTTGGACCCACGTCATAAGCCATAGCAGGTTGGACGGCGTCATTTACAAACCATTCCATGTGCTTAAATTCCGGGATGCCAATGTTGTCAACTCCGACGTAGCTTAGAAATGTCGCAAAACCTTAAGTGAGGAAGAAAAATGCGTTATTAAAGTTAATTAGTCAAAGCATTAAACTGAACCTTCATTGATCCACAAATCAGACCACCACTTGCAGGTCACCAAGTTTCCAAAATTCTGATGAGCCACCTCATGAGAAATTACGCTCTACATGGAAAAATGTACTTTAGGCTCATTTATCTTGGAAGCTAAAGAAACTTACGACTAAAGAATTTTTTGCCGTCTCCAAAGTTTGTCCTTGGAAATACGTCAACAAGTCCCACCTAAGGAAAAGAAACAATACTATGGTAAAAACCATTATTAAAACATATCATTCCGTATCGATTACCTGTATAAAATCAATCCCCAATTTTCCATGGCACCTGCAAACAAATAAGCAACGTTTTCATAAGCAAATACGTTTCTGTTTCTACTCTGATATCTATACCTCCTTTGTGGGTAAGAGCTACAGAGTCAAGCTTCTCAAATGGATAGTGGAACCCGAAAAACTCGTCAAAAAAGAACAAAAGCTTGGAAGTAATGTCTGCCGGATACTGACTGCCACCACCTTCAACTACATGAGGGGCTGCGAAAACCTTTATAAAAATAATACATTTTGTTAATTTCATAGACATGGAACTAACGCCCTTGTGTTTACTTTAACAGGAATTCGGGTAGACTCATCAGGCCATGTGCTGTCACTGGCATTGGCATAAGAATACTCTGCAATAGTCATGGCGAATAAATATGGAGCCATTGGTTTTGTATCGCTAAAAGAGGTGGTGCATCTCCCATTATCCGGTGGCGTCCTTTCCACCTCTACTCCGTTGCATAGGACCGTGTTGTACATGCAATTGTGTTTGATTGAGACACTGAAGATGGCTTTAAGGTTTGGCTCATCGAAGGAAGGCATCAACTGTCTCAGATGTATGCTTTCCATTTGGGTTGCAGCAACATGACTACAGGAAACTTAGTTTGTAAAAAAATGGATTTTGAAAAAATATACCGAATTGCACTCACTGAACTGTGCCATCGGCCGGATTTGTGTAATTAGTGCGGTAGAGGCCATTGGTTCTGTCCTTGGCTACAGGTGCCTTGAATCCTGTTATACGAAGCTGGTGTATTTGGTTCTGATTGAGAGGAGTAGGGGACTCGATGGTAAGAAAATGGT